>CM060972.1:102348431-102353431 GCA_030765045.1 Tenodera sinensis
CGGTGGCGGCGGCGGCGGTGGCGGTGGTGGCGGTGGCGGCGGTGGCGGCGGTGGCGGCGGCGGCGGTGGCGGTGGTGGCGGTGGCGGCGGTGGTGGTAAATTATCGTACATCATAAACCAAATGCTACAACAATAAAAATATCAGCATAACACTTAAGAAAATGTAATAGTAATGATGTTTATGATATTCACTTACAAGATTGATGACCTCAACCAGTATTACAACTTTGGTACTTATGTTTCTCGCAC
The DNA here is from genome assembly GCA_030765045.1 of Tenodera sinensis. Taxonomy (NCBI): domain Eukaryota; kingdom Metazoa; phylum Arthropoda; class Insecta; order Mantodea; family Mantidae; genus Tenodera; species Tenodera sinensis. Next base: position 102,348,681 of record CM060972.1, read on the forward strand.
TATTCATCTAAAACTTCATCTTCCTCAACTGTTGCAGTATTATACAAATTTGTTATTGAAGTAAACCTCAACATCTCGGCGACTTGCAGATTTTCGGATCTACCACATTCTTTCATAAGCTGAGACAACAATAAGTTGATTTACCGTATCTAGCGTCTATCTGTTTCTAATTTTGGTTTTTATTAAACCCAGCTTAGAAAAACCTCTTTCGCGAGAAGTGTTTCTGTGGGGCAACGAAATCACTGATAATGCAAAGGCCGCTAGTTATCTGAAATCAGTATTTCCACCAAGGTGACACGTGTTTAATAGCACTCGAGAAACTGCCAGGCTCAGGCATGTTCTCTATTTCACACGGAATAGCACTTATTCCGAGTTTTCTGCATAGATCATCAGTTTTCTGAGCAGTGCCTTCTTCATTGAGGTTATCAGATCTAGGCACACTGGCAACAAGAGGGTAAAGTGTAGGAAACTTTGTAGGATTGGAAACGGTTACCTTAGAGGGTTGGAGACAGGCAACGAGGGCAAAAGTGGTGTCGCTATTTGTAATTAGTTTCATTTCGCTGGTGTGACAAACCAGTGAAAGATATTTCGCCGGTATCGAACTATCGAACTATCGTACATTCAAATTATCGTACACTCCCATAATTATCGTACGAGTTGGCAACCATGTGCAAAACATTAAAATTATAGTATGCCCCCATAATTATCGTACGAGTTGGCAACCCTGATTTCAGTACCGAGTACCTTAAGTCTCCTTCATTCTTGCATATTTTCTTCTTTCTTGCGTTTTACCTCTTTTTCCTTAATAATAGGTATTAGGTTTTGAAGTCATCTTCTTTATTCTGTCTGTAAGGTATTTTTTGAGGTTGCTTATTTCTGTTGGTTTTGTTTAGCACGGTAGATGGTATTGTCCCCTCTGTTGGCCGAGCAGGGCAGAGCAGGGGGCGGAGTGCACACGACAGCGACTGTCAGAGGCACACACACACACACTCGCCCCGCCACTTCAACACATCCACAATTGAGATTTCACGGCCGCCTGTAGTAAATAGCAGGTCGTGCCACTGACGTAACATCCCATCCCTTCCCATCCCTTTATTGATAAGCTCATTCTGCTGAAAGTTGACGCACAAGTAACTCATTCTTCTGCCATTGCGCTTATGCTTTTCCGTTTATTACAAATGTTAGTGCCCAATATACCGAGCGAGATATACTCCGGAGGTCCCGGGTTCGACTCTCGTCAACTACCCGGGATTTCCGTGGTTTTCCCTAGTGTGTAGACTTATACTGGGCTGATTTCTCATCTACCATGATTTTCTTTCCATTATTTCCCTTTCATTCTGTTTCTTTCTCGTGTTTCAGGAGTGCGTCTATGTTTTGTGGTGTGGGGAGGTGCTGAATAGATAGCGTGGATACTTCCTCCAAGCAAAGAGTACTGCCCGTGGACACTACAGGCTGCCTGGTTGAACGGGTCGTTCATCGTCATCTTTGGGTGGCTCCAGTAGTCTTCGAGCCAGGAATTGGAATGCTGTAAAATTATTCCATATTTTTACTTTCTCTACTGGTAAGTATGGGAAGTATTGTATTCCACCCAAAAATTCGATGTCGAGATTTCACCGGAAATATATGTTTTGAGGCCCCCTGAATAAAAAAAAAGCATTTTTAGAAAAAGGTCCATGTGTGTCTGTGTGTCAGTCTGTCAGTCTGTGGACAGCATAACTCAAAAATGAAAATTAGGTTAAAAACCAAAGTTGGTATTTAAGTTTAATGTCGTTCAAGGATGTGACACGAAGATTTTGAAGAAAATAGCCCCACTCTAAACTACCCTTTACATGGAAAATTTTTCGAAAATTTAGATTTTCTTGAAAATGGCTCTAACGATTTTGATTAAAATGCCATATGTTTGAGATATTTTTAAGACAAATGAAATGTATATCTTCAATTTTCTGGTTATAGTCCCTGTAGTCGTGTTTACTCTGGACGACTTTGGCATAACTGGTAAACCGTTAGAGATAGACCAAATCATACTATACAAAAAATGTAGATCTTGCTAAAATACACAATTTATGCCTCAATCAATTTTCTTGTAGGGTGAACCATTTCGGAGATATTCCTTGTTATGTGTGTGAGTTTCGGAAAACTTAGAACTTTAGCGAAATGCAACAACGTTGTTCATCTTTTTATATGTTAATCGTGCAAAGAGAACGGAATCTCAAAGGTCAAAAAGATTTGACTGTCGCACAAAGCCTTCTGTATTCTAATATCTCCTTTGTACCTAGAAGGATATAAGCAGTAAGATAATTTGTACAAATGTTTATCTCAACTAACACGAAGAAGATATAGGAATAAGAGTTTGTTAGAATGGTTAGTACAAGAGTAGAGAAGGTCATGTGAGTGCAACACATCAGATTTTTTAAAATGATGTTATTAAAAATTAGACAGTTAATTGGCCCGGGGAAGCCTAACTTGTGCAAAATATTTCATAACTTCAATTTTTCCTCTTTATTCTTTTTGCATCCATAATTGTATGTGACCTCCATCTCTTTGCCACGGGCAATGTCATTCTCAGCTGCCAACATGAGTAACATAGGTAACTGGCCAACGAATTATTCACATCAACTGCCAACTATGGTTTAGTGTAGGTATCCATGTGGGGGCCCTAATGACCAAGTTGTCGACGGGCCCTTAAACCCGACACACTCACTCACTCACTCACTCACCCCCCCCCCCCCCACAAATTAAATTCATTCAAATTAAAATATCGTATACGTATTAAAGATATTAAAGAAAGGTCCAGTAGCGTATAGACCCTGCAGGTAAAGTAGGAAGATACTGATACCTAAACCTAAACCCCAGCGCGACAGCCCACGAAGGGCCAAGGCCTACCGCCCAGCCGCTGCGTCCCCCACCTCTGCCCACTACAGGCGTCATTGGTGAGGTGCAGTACTGGAGAGTGGGACGTAGTCAGCGCCCCGAGCCCTCTCGGCCAGTTATGCGGTCTTCTCGACCTGGGGCCGCTACTTCTCCATCAAGTAGCTCCTCAATCCGTTCCCCCGGGACCTAACGAGGCTGACTGCACCCCGTGCCAGACCTCCCAGAGGGGATAAAATCCCCATGCTGGTACCGGGGATCGAACCCGGTTCCTCTGCGCCAGAGGCAAGCGCTACGGAGGCGGTCAGAAAGATAGTGATACCAAAGTGAAATTCCTCGGGAATGACTCCCTTTCTAGTTTCTCTACTACATATAGTAAGTAGAGGAAGTATTGTATTCCACCCAAAAATTCGATGCAGAGATTTTACCGGAAGTATATTTTGAGGCCCTATGAATAAAAAAATATTAGAAAAAGGTCCGTGCGTGCGTGCGCGCGCGCGCGCGCGCGTGTGTGTGTGTGTGTGTCTGTGGACAGCATAACTCAAAATCGAAAATTCGGTTAAAAACCAAAGTTGGCATTTAAGTTTAATGTCTTTCAAGAATGCAACACGAAGATTTTGTAGAAAATTGCTTGACCCTAAACTACCCTTTACATGGAAAATGTTTCGAACATTCTGATTTTCTTCAAAATGACTAACGATTTTCTTTAAAATGCCGCAAGTTTGAGATATTTTTATGGCCAATGAAATATATGTTTTGAATTTTCTAAGTATAGCCCACGTAGCCCTGTTTACTCTAGATGATTTTGAATAACTCGTAAGCCGTAAGAGATAGACCAAATCTTCCTATTCAAAAATGCAGATCTAAGCTAAAACACACAATTTCCGTCTAAATATATTTTTGTAGAGTGAACCATTTCGGAGATATTCCTTGTTATTTGTGTGAATTTTGGAGAACATACTTCTGTCAAATGCAACATCGTTATTCTTTTTTTATATGTTAACCGTGCAAAGAGAACGGGATTTGATGCTTTAAAATGTGATTATCGCCCAAAGGCTACTATATTCTAATATTCCCCTTGTACCTACAAGGAAATAAGCAATAAGATAATTTGTACAAATGTTTATCTCAACTAACACGAAGAAGATATAGGAATAAGAGTTTGTAAGAATGATTAGTACAAGAGTAGAGAAAGTCATGTGAGTGCAACACATCAGAATTTTGTATAATTGTAGCCGACACTTGTTTTTCTCGTTCGGAAGTAAGTCGCTGAGTGTAGAATGTGTTGACAATTCGCAGTAGGTATCTTCTCTGAAGTGTATGGCTGGAGAGGTCTCACGCTGATAGGCATGTTTACATTGCAGGCACGCGCCCAGCAGATGAGGGGATTACCTGGCAAATATTGACACGGTTAGGTACCTACGTGTGTGGTCATCCACAATACCGTAGTCAGTCACACACAGCCCAGCCAGTGGAGGACACGGTCTCAGTGGAAGCATCAAACAAGGCCCTCCTCAGCAAACACTGGTCAAGCGCGTTGTGGGAAAAAGTGCTCCACATCGGAGAGATGCCACCGTAATTCATTAACAAAAAAAGGATTTCTAAATCGATCCGTTTCTCAAGTCTATTCACTTTGTCTTCACGAACGACGCAACTCATGCTTAGCAGAGTTTGAAGAAGATATATCGATTGTGTTTTAAATTTGTTTCAAATTGGTGTATAATTAGGAGGTACTTTGTGTAAGTAGAGGGATTTTAAGATTTGTGATGTATTTCAGATTTTTTTTGTTTTTGAAATCAATAAGAAAGGCTTCTTGTCTTGCCAACTTTTGCATAGCCTAAGATATTTATGCTATCATAATATTAAAATAATAATAATAATAA
>CM060972.1:104958431-105118431 GCA_030765045.1 Tenodera sinensis
CTGTAGTCGTATTTACTCTGGATGACTTTTGCATAACTGGTAAACCGTAAGAGATAGAGCTAATATTACTACAAAAAATGTACATCTTGCTAAAATACACAATTTATGTCCGAACAAATTATTTTGTAGTGTGAACCATTCCGGAAATATTCTTCGTTATATCGGTAAGTTTTGGAGAACTTATATTTCTGTCAAATGGAAAATCGCTATTCATTTGCATATATGTTCACCGTTTTAAGAGAATGGAATTTGAAAGCTTTAAAAGATTTAACTATTGCTCAAAGCCTACTATATTCTAATATTCGCCTTGTACCTACAAGGAAATAAGCAATAAGATAATTTGTACAAATGCTTATCTTAACTAACACGAAGAAGATATAGGAATAAGAGTTTGTAAGAATGGTTAGTACAAGAGTAGAGAAAGTCATGTGAGTGCAGCACTACAAATTTCTTGCTTCCGTGCGCCATTGATCTACGTACTGTAATGAAAATGACACAGCGATAGTTCTGTCAGTTGATTGTTGGCAGCTTGTGAGAGTGAACGTGTTTGATAATCGATTGTAAATGTTGTCACGAGTACACAAGTCAGCCAATAAGGTTATGTTCATCACTGTTTGATCACCAGAGGATGGTAGAGTTCCAAGACACACTGCAGATAACTGTAACAGTGTCCTGAAGCAATTGCTAAGGGGTTACATCCCCAAAGAGTGAAAGAATCTGATTCAACAGTGAAAGTTTCATCATGAAAATGCCAGGACATCCACCTTACAGTCCTGAACCAGCTCGATGTGACGTTTTTCATAACTCGACAGCCAATTAGGGACGTCGGTTCCACAACGAGACGAAACCAGTGAGGCAGTGCTGAAGAGGATGTCAAAGAATGGTTTCCTGCACGCTTCGCAAGAATGGCAAAGGAGGTGGGACAAGTGCATCGTATGTGGGGGTGGGCATAAAATATATAAAATGAGAGACATCTGTCTCCATGTCACGTCAGCAACGAAGGGTTAAAGGACTGTTTGTGTGTTGCAAACAGTAGGCAAGTAGGGGAGTGTGACACGCGGGTATTTGCTACAAATGTGCGGGAGATGATTTCACAGAATCCTTAGAGCAGGTAGAATATTTTCCGCACGTTTTAAGGAATACGCCTTACGTTTAGAACTTAATTCCGCCAGTAGAAGATGCGCTGTGGTTTCTCTCAAGATTTTGCTCCACTTTCCAGCGAGATTTAGCCCTTAATCCGCTCCTTTCATGCCACCCCCGCCCGCCTCTCTATCTAGACAAAAGAAGAACAAGGAGCGAGACGGTATAAAGAGTTTCAAGTAGACTGCTGCAAAATTAACAAACAGAATAGGCACCTTAATAGTTTCATACCAGCTATACCGGGTGTTAACAGAAACAAAAGACTTCCTCACTTTCTTCTCTCATTATCATCGTTTTTTCTTTGTCTCCATGTAAAGAGCCTTGCTAATTTTATTACTCTTTGTTAACATTCTTCCATCCCTTACGCAGTACTTTGTGCCAAATTTTGATACTCTTTGTCTGTTCTTCCTAACGAATATACACCATTAGATATATAAGTTAAAGCAACAAGTGTATTCGACTAGGCGTTTTGCCATTCAGATCTCACTGATATAAAAGTTATGAGATCCCTCAATACCAAAATGGTGACGTATTACTCTTTGTTGCAAATGATTTTTGTTTTATTTTTATTTATTTATGTTCCATTTATATGCGCTCTTTAAAGATCTGTATGACTTTTTCATTTTACTAGTATTTAAACTGCAAAAAATCTGATGTGTTACACCCACATGACTTTCTCTACTCTTGTACTAACCATTCTCACAAACTCTTATTCCTATATCTTCTTCGTGTTAGTTGAGATAAACATTTTTACAAATTATCTTATTGCTTATTTCCTTCTAGGTGCAAGGGGAATGTGGGAATACAGTAGGCTTCGAGCGATAGTCAAATCTTTTAAAGCTTTGAGATTCCGTTCTCTTTGCGCGCGCAATATATAAAAAAATGAACAACGATGTTCAATTTTACGAAAGTTTTAAGTTTTCCGAAACTCACGCACATAACAAGGAATATCTCCGAAATGGTTCACTTTACAAGAAAATTTATTAATACATAAATTGTGTATTTTAGCAAGATCTACATTTTTTGTATAGTATGATTTGGTCTATCTCTTACGGTTTACCAGTTATGCAAAAGTCATCCAGAGTAAATACAACTACAGGGGCTATAGCCAGAAAATTCAAGATATGCATTTCATTTGTCGTAAAAATATCTAAAATATATGACATTTTAATCAAAATCATTTGAGCCATTTTCAAGAAAATCAAATTTTTCGAAAAATTTTCCATGTAAAGGGTAGTTTAGGGTGGAGCTATTTTGTTCAAAATCTTCGTGTCTTATTCTTGAAAGACATTAAACTTAAATACCAACTTTGGTTTTTAACCGATTTTTTGTCTTTGAGTTATGATGTCTACAGACTGACAGCCACATGCACACACACACACGGGCCTATTTCTAAAATTAATTTTTAAATTCAGGCGCGGGGGGGGGGGCTCAAACATACATTTCCGGTGAAAGCTGAAAATCGAATTTTTGGGTGGAATACAATCCTTGCTCTACTTACCAGTAGCTAGCCTGCGGTATCTGTCTATTCGTACGTATGTTCGTGCTGCCATATTTACTTGTAATGATAATGTTCCTGCTGTGTGACGTAGATCTAGATAGCCAATAGCTTGCGGGATGAGTTTACGTCTCCTTGGCTGAACGCGTTTATCGTGTATCTGAAGAGTTGACCCGAGAAAGTATATTCCAATAAGGCAGGGTGCCCTGGGCACGACAGAGCGATCAGAAGCGTCAACGTCTGGTTACGTTAAGGTACCTACTCTGTTTATCTTTGGCTCAGTGGAAGTGACAGGTAGGTGAAATTACCCGACGGTGGCGCAGGCAGTTTCATAATTTGTACCTTAATATGTATGCACCTCCGTGTTTTAGTTGTTTTTTCTCTTACTCTAACAGTTTTCACACAAAGTTTACAACATATATTTCCTCTATTTATTATACGTAATAATCTACACCTGTCACCAACGCGGCCCGGGTTTGATCCCAGTAGGCTCTCTGATGGAGAAACTGACATTTGGACACATTTTATCCAAATTCGTCCGTTTCCCCCCACCATTCATTCCAACAACTGCTTCATCATGACCTTTCCTTTCATCCGTTTCATATTAACTCCTTCCTCACTTCGAACTGGTACAAAGTTTGTCTGTTCCTTGAACAGGCGCTGGTTTCTAAGTCCTCCACACGAGGAAAATAAACAGAAAATAATAGTTAGAAAGTTTAGATGTTTCACTCAGAGGATGTAATCTCAGAGTTGCATTACACAATTTTATGTTAATAAAGGGATGAACGTTCCTTGTAACATGACAAATATTGAAGCAGAGGGAATTCTTCATTAACATGATGCAAATATTTGAACTTTCTTCCTCTACGTTCCAAATCCAGGGTTTCCCTTACGCTAGCGTTTGTCTGTTTACTCAAATACATTAAAAATTCTATCCCTACTTCACGCTTGATTCACTCTTTTCGTTTTACTAAAATTTAGCGACCCACTCACTGGCATTTTCAATATTCTTACTTTCTCTATCATGTATACATTCCACCACAGAAATCCATATCAAAACCACACACTGTGTGTGTTTGTGTATGTGTTTGAAAGCATTACTCCATAACTCTACAACGAAAACTCGAATAAACCTTTGTATTTAGCTTCCGTGTTATTCTGAAATGTGACACGAAACTTCACAAAAGCATTCTCTTTATGTGGAAGTTTCTTCAAAATAAAGCTAATGATTTTGATGAACTTACCATTTGTTTAGGATATTTCCAACACTACTTCATACATATAGACGATGAACCATCATATAATAACTATCCCTTGGTTATTCTTTTGTTCAGTCAGCGTCGCCAACTCTGTCCCATAAATCGCTGAAAAACAAGTTATTACATATTAGTATCGATTAACACTAAAAATAACAGTTCATTTTAATTTTACAACTGTGTTTTAACAACTATTATTTTAATAATTAATATATTATCCCACAGGAAAGATTAGTTAATAATGTTCAAAATAAATTGAGATTTATTTGAGGTTATAAACTGGTTTACTGTTATAACAAAAGAAAATCGAAATACAAGTAATACTTGGATTTCATTTTCAGAAATTGGCAGTGTTGAATTACACTAAACAAAAGAATATATTTTGTTTTTTTATGAAATTTAACAATTTCTGGTCAAATCTTTACGATATGGTATTTAATTTCATAATTTATTTATGAAACAGTACATATAAGTATAATTCGACGGTCTGACTCTCACTCCGTGCGAGAACCTATTGGTTAGTCAGATGTGTTATTAGTAGACCGCGGAAGTGCGTGCGCGATCCTTAGTGTGCCTGGACTGTTCCGTGGCGACCGTAAATTATCTCACGAGCGTGTAGCTCAGTCCTGACTATATGAATTGTCTTACATGCAATAACCCTACTTTTCGACGTATCTAATTGGTGCGATATCTGAAGATATACACAACATCTCTTTCTCGAAGAAATATATCACGTCCGAATTGTTCCACCAAATCATTTATTATTACACTTTATTAGCGAGTTGTTTTGGGTATTGCAGATGAACCGCTTGGCATACGCAACTCTTCCCTATCACGGCTGAACACACTAGGAATGGTGAGGTTCCGATGCACGGAACTGTACGGCAAGACGTACGTCACACTGTATGCGCTCCTGCGGTGTACTTGTCACTAATTATATGTAGGGATATCCGGTGAAATTTCGATATGCAATCTTTGGGTGGAATACAATATTTCCTCTACTTACTACACGCAGTAGAGAAAGTAAAAAGCGTATACGCTTGTTATAATCGATACTTGTGTAAGTAGATAAGGGGGATGACAGTATTGCAAAGCAGTTTTAATATGTCGCAATTAGAGCCAGCTCTGTGAGTCGCCTGCTCTTTGCTGAGCTGAGGGTGAAGAGAGAGGAGGGGAGGGAGAGCGATAATGAAATCCCTTGTCGAGTGACCACGGTTGGTCAGCACTTTCATCGCCCCCCCCTCCCCCCCCCCCCCCCCCCCCGCCGCCACAGGGCTGTCCCTACCTACTGTTTTTTACCCTCTCTTTCATTTGAAGCACTACATTCAATGTCAAGTGTTAGCACAGAAGCCTGCTATTTTATTCTCTAGTCAACCACTCACATGCAGTTAGTGTTGTACGTCCACATTTCACTTTTATAAATCCCTAAACTGAAAAAAAAAAAAAAAAAAAAATTAGAAAAATCATTCCCGCAACAGCATGTGTGTTAAAATCGAGTTTTTTTTAGTTTCTCTACTGGTATATTCACTGCCTCCATGTTGCGCTTGCCTCTGACACGGAGGATCCGGCTTCCATTCCCGGTACCACCATGGGAAATCCCCCCCCCACTGGGAGATCTCGCACGGGGTGCACTCAGCCTCGTTAGGTCCCGAGAAGTCCGCATAACTGGCGATAACCACGTCTCACCCTCTAGTATTCCACCCCACTAATGACGCATGCAGTTGGCAGAGGTGGGGGACGCAGCGGCTTGGTGGCAAGCTTTGGTCCTTCATGGGCTGGAGTTCACTTTTTTACTACGTATAAGTAGATGAATAAAAAATAGGAAAAGGTCAGTGTGTATGTGTGTGATATTTAAGTTTACTGTCTTTCAAGGATACGATACGAAGATTTTGAAGAAAATTCCTCCACCCTAAACTGCCCTTTAAGTCGAAAGCTTTTTAAAAATTTTGATTTTCTAGAAAATGCCTCTAACGATTTTTTATGACAAATGAAATGTATATTTTGAATTTTCTGGCTATCTTTAAGTTCTAAAGATGTGAAACAAAGGTTTTCAAGAAATGCCACTTCTGACACCACTGTGAAAAATAAGTCTCAAATACTATTTTTACTTTCTGTACTGATAAGTACAAGTAAGTATTGTATTCCACCCAAAAATTCAAAGTCGAAATTTCACCGGAAATATGTTTAGAGACCCTCTTAATGCAAAAAAGCACTTTTAGAAAAAGGACCATGTGTGTGTGTGTGTGTGTGTGTGTGTGTGTTTGTGTGTGTGTGTGTGTGTGTGTGTGTGTGTATCTGTCTTTATTTGTAGGAATAAACCGTGAAACACGGACAAGGACACATAGCTCCAGATGCACATATTTGCAACAAATGTTTGTGATCAGGAGATGGGGTCAGAGAAGTTGTATTTTTGCCAGCCCTGGTTCATTTGGTAAATCAGGGCGTGTGTTATATGTTATACCCGAGGAGGAAAGGGCCGCCCCATGAATAAATATTTTTCAGGAAGGCTATCCGTTTCCATAATTATGCAGTCGAATGGAGAAAAAAGTCCTGAACGATGCATGGCTGTCAACAAACTAATGGTGCTCCAGATATCGTCTCAAGTTCGGGGGAATGCGCCCCATTTACTTAATGGAACAACCAACAGAATATATAGTTACAGGCTTCGTTGATAGCAAATAGCGAACAGTGTGGGGCTTTTGTTCGTCTAACAAACTAACACCATGATTCACAGCTAGAAGGAACAATCTAATGTCTTACATTCACACGACTTTCTCTGCTCTTGTACTAACCATTCTTACAAACTCTTATTGCTATATCTTCTTCGTGTTAGTTGAGATAAACATTTGTACAAATTATCTTATTGCTTATTTCCTTGTAGGTACAAGGGGAATATTAGAATACAGTAGGCTTTGAACGATAGTCAAATCTTTTAAACCTTTGAATCCCGTTCCCTTTGCACACTTAACATAGAAAAATGGATAACGATGTTACATTTCATGAAAGTTTTGTTTCCGAAACTCACACACATAAAAAGGAATATCTCCGAAATGGTTCACCCTAAAAGAAAATTTATTGGGACATAAATTGTGTATTTTAGGAAGTTCTACATTTTTTGTATAGTATGATTTGGTCTATCTCTAAGGGTTTACCAGTTATGTAAAAGTCGTCCAGAGTAAATACGACTACAGGGGCTATAGCCAGAAAATTCGAGATATACATTTCATTTGTCATAAAAATATCTCAAACATATGACATTTTAATCAAAATCGTTAGAGACATTTTCAAGAAAGTGAACATTTTCTAAAAATGTTCCATGTAAAGGGTAGTTTAGGGTGGGGCTATTTTCTTCAAAATCTTCATGTTGCATTCTTGAAAGACATTAAACTTAAATAGCAACTTTGGTTTGGTTTTTAACCGACTTTCGTTTTTGTGTTATGCTGTCCACAGACACACATACACGCATACACACAGTGACAGACACAATGACAGATACACACACGGACCTTTTTCCCAAAATGAGGTTTTTTTTTTGTTTGTTTTTTTATTCAGGGGGTCTCAAAACATATATTTCCGGTGAAACCTTGATATCGAATTTTTGGGTGGAACACAATACTTCCCCTACTTACCAGTAGAGAAAGTAAAAATGTAGATGTCGCTAAAACACACAATTTATCCAAATATATTTTTTTCTTGAGTGAACCATTTCGGAGATATTCGTATTATTTGCGGGAATTTTGGAAAACAAAACTTTCTAAAATGCAACAGTTACGGAGTCTCAAAGCTTTAAAAGATTTGACTATCGCTGACAATCTACTGTATTCTAATATTGCCCTAGCCAAGGGGATCGAGCCCGCGACCTGCCGATCCATCGAGCTCGGTAGACTGGCTTGAAAGACTCGCACAGTGAAGGCAGAAGTTAAATAAATACCGTTTATATTGGATTTGCAAGGGTAAAACAAATCCCGGGCTTTCATGTGAAAACGCTGGATTTCCTTGAACTGCAAATGTTTCTCGATATTCCAAACCACTAGATATGCACGCACGCACGCACGTAGCTTTTGTCAAACGACACGGACGAGAGAGTCGAGTCGACTTGTTCACCGCCTGTCATGGCGGAAACAAAAGCAGCTTATCTCTAATCCCCGCAAGATGAACACAGCATTTTTAAAATGTCATGTGGTAAAGTAGCCCAGCTTTGTGTCAGTGTTTAAACATTAAAGCTACAAGTCAATCTAAAGATGGGTTTGGGCCACGCTGAAACTTTCACAAGGCGGGCGTCGTAATGTCCCCAGTTACGGGCCTGGCCTCCATAAAGGAAGGAAATGGGAACAGAATACATAAAACTTGCAACACACACAACTAGCAATTTTGTAAGAGGCAATTCCACTCTCCGTCCCTACTTAAATCTTACTTTCAGTAACACACTTTTTATTTGACCTAGCTTTGTATTCCACCCAAATATACCATGTCGAGATTTCACCGGAAATACATGTTTTGAGCGCCCCCCCCCCCCCCCCGAATTCTAAAAAGACATTTTTAGAAAAAACTCCGTGTCTCTCTCTCTAAACATGGGACTGAAATTTGAAAGTTCCACACTTCTTGATAGATTTTTCTGAAATTTTTACTGTATGTATTTATATGAGAATAGGAGATACAACAAATTTCATTAAAATTGGATAATTCGTTTAGGATATATAAATTATTTTATGAATTTAATAGGCACATTTTCCAAATAGAGCTCGCGTCTATTGACTTTTCAAAATTCATTTATATTGGCAGAACTGGTGCTCTAAAACATGGGTAACAATTGTATGAAGAGATATTTCAAATACGTTTGCTGATTATGCTGTACATATTTTTTTAATAACAAAGAAAATTTAATCTTAAAAATTATTGATTTTTTTTCATACAAAAAAATGTTTTTTGGAATTCATGTTAATGATAACATCAATATTGAAGCATAGTTTTGTTTAGCTGCTATTTATGAATACGTTTGGAAGTTTTCATTGAATTTGAAGCAAAACTCAGGCGCGACCTTCTTTTGGAATGTGCAGAAATGTAGTTTTATATAGGAGCATCCTGTGTACCTTAAGGGAAGAGCGCTATTTGAAAGGGCCGTAATGACCACATGGAGTGGGGGATAGCTGATCCAAATGCACAGATGTTCCAGGAACATTTTAAGGTAAAAAACAATTTTCGACTTTTTGACAATTTTGACCCAAATTTCACTCCCAGTGTCCCTTATAAAGAAAAGCAGGTTAAAAACCAAAGCTGGTATTTAAGATAAATATCTTTCAAGGATGCGACACGAAGATTTTGAAGAAAATTGTTCCAACTTATTCTACCCTTTAAAATGCCATATGTTTGAAATATTTGTATGACAAATGAAATGTATATTTTGAATTTTCTGGCTATAGCCTATGTAGTCTTGTTTACTCTGAATGACTTTTGTATAATTCGTAAACCGTAAGAGATAGATAACTTTTTAATATAAATAGAGTGAACCATTTCGGAGATATTTATTGTTGTTAGTTTGACTCACGCATACTCTGAGTTAGGAATCTCATTACTTGAGTGAAGCCAGGCACAACTACGAGCAGACATATTGTGGATTTAAGGCCGGTCCTCTGGCACTCAAAACACTTCATTGTGAAGCAGAAACCTTTAACACACACACACACACACACACACACACACACACACACACACACACACACACACACACACACACACACACAGACACACACTTATTAGAATTCGAGAGTCTAAGGTGGAGAACGTATAATGTTGCTTACAGAAGAACTCCCACTCCCGGGATTCGAACCCGGGAATCCTGACACCGCAGGCAGGTGCTCCACTCACTGAACTTTGTTACATTGTGTGTAATTCTAACATGTTATTATTTGCCACAGCTTGTGAAAGTATAAACCGTATTTGTTTCGTCAGTGAAGTTGGATTTCAGCTTTCATTTTAATGCCCGGGAGCAGGAGAGATTTATAACGGCAGTAAAAGATGTACGGTGGTGACACAACACGTGTGTGACCCGTTTTTTCTGCTTTCTGGGCTCTTTTTACAGCGACCGATGTGATAGGGACTCTATTTCTACCCTGAATAAGGAAACCACGTTTCAAGGAAGCAGTAGGAACTTAAGATTTTGGAGGTTAGGACACAGATGCATTATCTACAGGATGGCACAGGGGTGCACACGCTCGCATCCCCTACACATATCCTCCCCCCTCCACTGAGCAAGGCAAGCACAACCAGACCTGCTAGTCAGAGGCGGATGGCGCGGAGTGTAGTACATACAATTCAATGGGAGGACAAATAATTCTGTTTTCGAGATGAATTAAAAAAATTATTTTGTTGTTTAACGACGCTGACAATTGCCAGGATCACATCAGCGTCGCCGGTGTGCCGGAATTTTGTCCCACAGGAGTTATTTTACATGCAAATAAATCTACTGACATGGAGTTGTCGTTTTTAACTACACTTAAAAACCATTGGTCTGGGCCGGATTTGAACCCGCAACCTTGGTATCAGTAAGGCAATTGATTTCCTGTACGTGCCGCCACTGGAACTCAGTAATCACAAATAAATGCGTCATTCTGTCCCAGCGGGTGGAAGGAGTTAATACATTGCATAAAAAAGAAAGAAAAGTTAGATTGCTTTACAAAGGTGCACACCTGAAGCTTCTAGTATCTAAATAAATAATAAATAATGGTCTTTTGTGAACCTCTACTTCTCTAATAACGCATTGGCTATAAAGCAAGCAGCACTTATGTTCATTTAGGTGTATGTAACAAACATTCCATAAATGGTAAACAACAAAGTGAACTCTGTCGCTTGAACCTCATACCTAATTAGGTCGGAAATTCAGGCATCACTTGCCCCCGGTTTTAATGAGCACTCGTTAAATAGCCAATTAACTTCAACTCTTATAAATGTTTACCTTTTGATTTGTTTTTATCCCAACACCTCTTATTGTTCCAATACTCGGTGTAATTTCCATCACTAGTACAACAATAAGAGGAAAAAACAGCCGTTTATTGTTTTGGATGCTCATTATCCAGTTAACACAGCTGAGCAGCCATTCTGAAAAAGATGCCGAGGTTTGTTATCGTTGTTAAGTACCTAACAGACTGGTAAATAGACTAACTATATTTAAAAACATTTTACAAGCGTTGAAGCTAAGTTAGTTCTGTTGTTCCTCCTATATAGAACTTTTGAAATACCCGACGTTGTCCGTGGTTTCATGATTTATCGCTACAACACTTTAGACTTAGGTTGCACACTATAAATAATCCAAAATACCCGAACAAATGAGTAAAATCACTCGGAGAAACACTAGCAAAAGCACCGTTTAACAGCCACAAGTGAGCAGAGAAAATCTTGTGAATGTAATACGTTGCATTTATATTTTTATAACAGAGAAAACTGTACGCATTGTTTATAAAAGGGATAAGAGAAATACATGTGAATATGTTTATGTAAAAGAAAGCCGAGTAGAGATAGCTGTGTGAATGTAATCCGTTGCATTTCTATTTCAGTCATAATAAATGTTATGATTTGTTTGTAGAAGAGGAAGCAGATAACGAAATAAGACAGTGTTTCATAAAAGAAAACTGAATAAGGAAAATAGTGTGAATCTAATGACTATCGCACAAAGCCTACTGTATTCCCATGTTCCCCTTGTACCTACAAGGAAATAAGCAATAAGATAATTTGTACAAATGTTTCTCTCAACTAACACGAAGAAGATATAGGAATAAGACTTTGTTAGAATGGTTAGTACAAGAGTAGAGAAAGTCATGTGAGTGTAACACATCAAATTTTGTTTCTATTATCGTTCCTCGTGACGTATATTTTAAGTACTAAAGTTAGGTATTTAGGAAAGAGGTTAGAGGGTATAATGTAAATAACCAAGAGAATACAACACGTTGTTATAAATGTAATGTTCAAAGTTGGCAAGTGTGCAGGTGTTATACTGTGAGGAGGGTGTTGCCTAATTACACTGTGTGTGTGTGTTTATGTGTGTTTGTGTGTGTGTGTGTGTGTGTGTGTGTGTGTGTGTGTGTGTGTGTGTGTGTGTGTGTGAATTTAAATGTATTTCTCGGGGGCTAGTTATGCGACCCCCTACCCCACGCCCCATATCCAACTGTATGCGCATATCTAAACATATAAAATATAATTACAATTCTTATTTTGCATTCTGATGTATCACACTTGAAAATTATCTCTAACCTGTTGAGCGGAAAGGTTATGTAAGGCGTTCTTAAAAAAAACTTGAGAAAAAACTCCTTTAGTAGTGTGACACCAGCCGCGGCGCACAACATAGGGCGGTTGGGGCCGAGCTGCCCCATCCCACTGGCGGTGCGTGTACACAAGACGCGTGACAGGTGACAATCTGAGCGGCAGAAATCAAAGAGGCTTTTCAGATTATTCGAGATGTGTCCAGCAACTGGTGTATTTGTGTAAGTTAGAGAATTGTCTGTTTTACGTCATCATTTTCATAAAAGGAGGCGAGGAAACGAGGGCAGTGAGTGAGTTGCAGACAGGAGTTTAGTGTGTGTCTGTCAGTCGCGTGTATGACACTGGTGTCAGCAGTGGGATTTCTCAATTGGTCATTTCTGTTATAGTATAAATATCAAGACATTTTTCATGCGTTGTTTGGAATGCTCAACACTATACAAATTACATTTATAAGGACTAAAACTAAGTATTCGCCATAAAATCCTCCATTATTGTGCAGTAATTTGATAAGGAATGTGGAAGGTAAATATTTGAGTTTACAAAGGTGCAGCACTTGTTAAGACTATATCATATTTAAAGTTATGTCCTGTGTTATGAAGGATCAGACTTGATTGAGTTAGCTGAGGCAGATGTTATTATATTCGGTCCACAGCTGTGTTTGAATTGCTCTTCATTAAACTCAAAGAAGCAGTCTACGAGCTTTAAACTTTACACTAGAAATGTTGAATTGTGCTCTCCACGATGTGCGAACATTCATTTAAAAGGGTGCAAAGTGGTTATTCCTTTCTCTACATACGCCAGGCAGCTCTGAAATAAAAATAAATATCACGCGAGAGAGACACAATGGGGTTGACACCTCTGCTTGCATGGAGTAGCTATTATAAAAACGTTTTTAAAAGTGATAAAATGAAGAACAAAACCGGGTTGTAGAAGGGGTTGTTTTTATAAGAGTTCAGCTGACGGTCCTATGTACGTTAGCGGAACCTTCATCATATATGTATGTATTTTGTTTGCATAATTTCTAGTGGCTCTTCTTGCATGCGCTTTAGGTGCAGGGAGTGGGGGGGGGGGGTGAGAAAGGGCACTACGTTATCTCTGACTAAACCTTGTCTCGGCAGAGTGGCCCTGGTTTGAACCCAGGGGATCGCATTTGGCACTTTGCTTGGACGAAGTAGCGTCTGGGTAGATTTTCTCCGGGCTCTCCGATTTCCCCCGCCACTCATTCCACCAACTACTTTAAAAAGCCTTTTTAACGCTCGTGTGTCATATTTCTTTCTCTACTCCCTCTTCTATAAACAATTCATGTAATTTTATATATGATTGAAATAGAAATGGAACATTATACATTCACACAGCTTTCCCAACGCGAACTGCGGCGAGTGATGGATAGTTTCCTAAAGAGATACCAACTTTAGGGCAAAATATCAACTTTCGACTTTTTGAACTTTGAGGTTACAAATCAGTAGAATATCTATAGAAAAATCAGGTGGAGGGGATACTTTCTATGTTTATCACAGATAGGAGGAAGGTAAAGTACATAAAAAATGAAAAATACTTTTTTTTTAAAAAAAGTATTAACCAAAAATCTTCAACCCTAGCAACGCCAAGCCTTATCCCATTAATTAGGTTATGGGGTGGGGGTAGGGGATTAGTTTCTCACCACTTGTTAACAAAAAGTCTGAACAATTATTAGAGCAAATTTATTTTAAAAATCTGATGTGTTGCACTCACATGACTTTCTCTACTCTTGTACTAACCATTCTTACAAACTCTTATTCCTATATCTTCTTCATGTTAGTTAAGATAAACATTTGTACAAATTATCTTATTGCTTATCTCCCAGTAGGTACAAGGGGAATATTAGAATACAGTAGGCTTTGTGCGATAGTCAAATATTTTAAAGCCTTGATTTTCTGTTCTCTTTCCACACTTAACATATAACATATTAACATATTTCACGAAAGTTTGATTCACACAAATAACAAGGAATATCTCCGAAATGGTTCACTCTAAGAGAACATATATTCAGATATAAATTGTGTGTTTTAGTAAGATCTACATTTTTTTGCATATTAAGATTTTGTCTATCTCTTAGGGTTTACGAGTTATTCAAAAGTCATCCAGAGTAAACAGCACTACATAGGCTATAGCCAGAAAATTCAAAATATAGGCTTAATTTGTTATACAAACATCTTAAACATATGACGGTTTAATCAAAATCGTTAGAGCTATTTTCAAGAAAATAAAAATTTTCGAAAAATTTTCCATGTAAATGGTAGTTTAGGGTGGGGCTATTTTCTTTAAAATCTTCGTGTCGCGTCCTTGAAAGACATTAAACTTAAATACCAACTTTGGTTTGTAACTTCGTTTTTAAGTCATACTGTCCACAGACAGACACACACATGACCTTTTTTCTAAACATGCTTTTGAATTCCCGGGGCCTCAAAGCATATATTTCCGGTGAAATCTTGACATTAACTTTTTGGGTGGAATACAAGTAAAAACTAAAAAAGTAAAAATTGCACAATGTAGACATAAAGTACCCGTCGGTTACAGATGCTTCATCATTTTCTGGTAAAATACAAGACCGAAACATTTTTTCGGTGCAGAGGCAATCAGAAGATTGCGTATAGAATGTGATCTTGGGTTGGATCAAGTCAGAGAGAGAGAGAGCTGTCAAGTGATGCTGCACAAACTCTCCGGACTGTTGCACCTCCATTGTTCTACTGGAAACAAAAGGCACCCTGTCAAGAGCTTGAAATTCTACACAATTACTTGAGAGCAGAAGAAGAAGGAACAAGATCTTTCGAGGGCAACTTTCTAGAACATCTTGAGCAAGGAAACTTTAGCCCAAAACTAAATGCTAATAGAGAGCGTGCATTATGGCACATAACCATCAAGTTGACAATGAAAACTCCCAAGTTCAACTCTCTCCGCTGTGATGTTCCTACCGTCTGTGATCATCCAACAGCCTTTCGCTTTCTCTGCTATTTCATTATAGTATCTACACATAATATCGTATTATATCCAAATATTTATACCAAGATTTGAATAGAAATAGGGTAATTCGACAATCGCACCCCTGACACCACTGTGCTAATCACCACAATGGTCCGGGCCGAGTACCTTTTCCTCACTTTATTTTCTTCCAACTTTTGCAAAAATACCGACGTAAACACAGTCTACAGTGTTTCGTGATATTACAACTTAGAAATGTTTTCTTCTGGTAGCCTTGACTCAGTTCTTTCACTATCTATCTTTCAGTGAGTCAGTTAATGAACTAAGTTACGAAGTCTTCAATTGAAAATGTGAGTTGTAATTCATCAATGACAGTGCATATGTAACTCGATTCGCTGCGTTAACCACAAGAGAGAAATAAAATGTTATTAGCGCTAAGTAGTTTCTCGTTCATCACAACACTGTAACAATATGATAATTCAGTCCATTTATTTTGTCACTTTATTTTCTTCTAAGCTGATACACAACAAAACAGTTCTGTTTTACCGTCGTTAACACAGTCTACAGTCTATCGTGATATTCCAACTCAAGTGTTCTCTTCTCGTAACCTTAATTCACTGCTTTCTGTCTTTCTTCACATTCTCTGTCTCGCAAACAAGCTAACTTTGATAAAACAATCATTAAAACTGCTTCACTTCGACGCGAGAATGGGTATATGTAGACACACAATACCTGCCTTAAAAATACTAACTGCTGCGACGACTGATATCTGTAACTACTCGTTTCTCTCGTTGCCTCGCCTCCTTATATAAAGAGTATGAAGTATCACGCACTTTTCTCAAACTTTCAGGAGCCAGACGACTCGCGAAAGTTCTCGAAATGCTTTGTTTTGCCGCTCCGATTGTTGTCACGTATTCAGCAGCAGTTGTCGGAGGCAACAGAGCTTGAGCGCCTTTAATACTGCCGGTCTGGGATATGATGTGAGGTAGCTTGACCCCGACCGTCCTTTGATGTGCGCCGGCGCTGCGGACCGAGTTATAATACCAAGATTTTCTAAAAATAATTGATTACGTAGAGATCCACTGCCTTTATCTATTATTTCTTTCAAGAAATTAAGAAATTAAAAATTATGCCGACGTTTCACAGCAAACTATGTTCGGCTTCTTCACTGAGCTACTGCAAAACTCATCCTATTTGTCACTAGCCTCGCTGTCCTGTCCCACCGGAATCCTATTGGTTGCTTGTCCTCCAATACGAAGTCGTCCTGCTAATAGGGTCTTCGATATTGTGTTGAGTGGTTTGCTCGTGTCACGGTTCAGACTGTTCTTTTCTTTAAATGTTTCTATGCTGCTCTCAGAAACATTTTTCTAAAGTAACTATTGTAACTAGAGGACCTCAAAACATGTATTTTCGTTGGAATCGTGATATGAAGATAATGTAAAGTGGTTACAAAGCTGAGTTTTCTATGTATGGAACACTGAGTTGAGGTTTTAAACAAACGATACCAAGGGGTTGCCAGAAGCACGTCCTTCATAAACCGCCCGCCACATTATCAGCAGTAAACATGGCCATTTGCTGAACGACCGACATAACCAACTTGTCATGTTAGAGAGCTGCTGCACAAGCGCTACAAACAACACAATCTTGCCACTATGCAAACATGAATATTACCAACCCATAAAAACATTATATATTGCAGTCACATGACTTTCTCTACTCTTGAACTAACCATTCATACAAACTCTTATTCCTATATATTCTTTATTTTAGTTGAGATAAACATTTGTACAAATTATCTTATTGCTTATTTCCTTGTAAGTACAAAGAGAATATCAGAATACAGTAGGCTTTGAACGATAGTCATATTTTTTAAACCTTTGAGATCCCGTTGTCTTTGCACGGTTAACACGTACAAAAAACGAACAACGGTGTTCTATTTCAGGAAAGTTTTAAGTGTTTCGAAACTGATACAAATAATAATATCTTCGAAATGGTTCACTCTACAAAAAATTTATTTGGGTATAAATTGTGTCTTTTAGCGAGATTTACATTTTCTGTATAGTAAGATATTGTCTATCTCTTACGGTTTACGAGTTATTCAAAAGTCAGCCAGAGTAAGCAGAACTACATAGGTTATAGCCAGATAATTCAAAATATAAATTTCATTTGTCATAAAGGTATGTTAAACATATGGCGTTTTAATCAAAATTGTTAGAGCCATTTTCAAGAAAATCAAAATGTTCGAAAAATTTTCCATTTAAAGGGTAGTTTAGGGTGGGGCTATTTTCTTCAAAATCTTCGTGTCGCACCCTTGAAAGACATTAAACTTAAATACCAACTTTGGTTTTTAATCTACTTTTCGTTTTTGAGTTATGGTGTCCACAGACTAACAAGCAGACATGCACACCGACCTTTTTCTAAAAATGTTTTTTTTTTATTTGATTTGGGGGCCTTAAAATATATTTCTGGTGAAATTTCGACATCGAATTTTTGGGTGGAATACAGTACTTCCCGTACTTACCGGCAGAGAAAGTAAAAAGAGGCATTAGAAGGCAGACCTTTAGATGGGAAAAGGAGAAGAGGAGAACCCGCTAGGACATAGATTGACAGCATCTGTAGCTCATCTGAGGAATAAAACTGGATATGAAGAGGATATTATCCTATATATTTTACCTGGTAGAATCATTTAAACTTAGAAACCGAGAGAGTTTGTGAAATATTTGGTACGAATTCAGAAAACTGAAAAGTGTGTAGTAATTATGTCAACAAGTTATCTACACTTGGCTACTGTCCTATCACAGACGTGTAACTCTGTCACGCAAAATTGTGACGTTTATCCATACCTGTGTTATACTTTTGTCATTTGTTAAACATATTTTTATCATATAATAACACTGTTGTTATCACAAGAATAACTTATCTTTGTCGCTACCTATATACGTATGCTCCACATTCTGAAACGTCAGTCCAATTTCTTGTGTTTCTGGACAAAAAAAACTCAGGTAAGACTCTCATGATTATAGGTTTTAAGAGTTGTCGTTTTTAAGCACACTCAAAAACCATCGGTCTGGGCGGATTTGAACCCGCGACCTTGGGATCAGTAAGCCACTGAAGTGATGTTAGATACAATGTTCATCTTATAATTTACAGATAAGAGTAAGTTTGCTGAAAACTGGAACATGTAAGAAGTTTGCGCAGGAAGATGCAGGAAAGTTTGAGATATTGCTGTTGCAGCAGATCAACCAGTTTGGAGAATGAAAGAAGGAAATTTCGATTAAAATCTCAGGTAAGTGTAAGATTTTGAAGAAAATAGCCGCACCCTAAACTACCCTTTACATGGAAAATTTTTCGAAAATTTTGATTTTCTTGAAAATGGCTGTAACAATTTTGATTAAAATGTCATATGTTTGAGATATTTTATGACAAATGAAATGTATATCTTGAATTTTCTGGCTATAGCCCCTGTAGTCGTATTTACTCTGGACGACTTTTGCATAACTGGTAAACCGTTAGAGATAGAGCAAATTATACTATACAAAAAATGTAGATCTTGCTGAAGTACACAATTTGTTAGCTAATGGTGGATTTCTGACAATGAAGTCATTAATTTAAGTACCAATAAATTTTCTTGTAGGGTGAACCATTTCGGAAATATTCCTTGTTATGTGTGCAACTTTCGTGAAATGGAACATCGTTGTTCATTTTTTATATATTAAGGTTGCAAAGAGAACGGAATCTCAAAGCTTTAAAACATTTACCTATCGCACAAAGCCTACTGTATTCTAATATTCTCGTTGTACCTGAAAGGAAATAAGCAATAAGATAATTTGTACAAATGTTTATCTCAACTAACATGAAGAAGATATAGGAATAAGAGTTTGTAAGAATGGTTAGTACAAGAGTAGAGAAAGTCATGTGAGTGCAACACGTCAGATTTTTATAAATTTGTGTCGAAGTTGTAAGCTTGACATCAAACAACTTGCTTTCTCTTTTTTGTGAGTATCTGTGCATACGTATAAAGGAGACAAAATATGAAAAGAGTGGGCACATAGTAATTAAGCAGTAAAATGTCAGATAGTACCTCCCCCGCCCACTCTGACGATAGTAGTGTTATCGTGTATGTAACACTAGCAGCAGGTTTCACACGACATTCTCACAAGTGTGATATGCAAACCGAATTCATGTTGACCCGTTCACGAACTACTCGTATATAATTACGTACTCATTACAGTAACCCGATAAGTTAAAAAACACAACTATAAACATATCACACCTGCAAAAGTACAACATGAGAACCAAGAATGTTTAATGTGTTACACTCACATGACTTCCTACTCTTGTACTAACTATTCTTATTCCTATTGCTGTCGCATTTGCTTTTTGAAAGTGTTTATGTTAACTAAGAGGAAGATGTTTGTTTAGTTGGTTTAGTGTGTCCTTAACCGCAGTATCTACTTGCAGGCGGCTATCATCTTGGTGTCCTCGCTTGTTGGACTGAACCACGGTATGTCCATAAGCCACGCTGCCGTACTGGTACCACAGATTCAAGCAGAAAATGGCACGCTACAAATAGATCAAGATGAAGGAACATGGATAGGTAAGTCTGTCAGACTTGTATTCAACCCCTTCTTCAACACTTTTTCCTTTTTTTTTAAATTAACGTCCTCCAACGTAATGTCATATCGGAGGGTGAATGAATGAAGTGGGTGAAATGATGCTCAAATGAGCCCGAGGTCCATAGAGCTTTAGTTACCCAACATTCGTCTTCTCAGGATAAGAGAAAACCTTGGGAAACAGCCTTATCTGGATAACTCACTCTGAGCGAGATTCAAACTCACGACTTCTTGAACGTGAGGTAGATTTCCTGGTCTTGGGTAAACTTTCCTTCGCCCGAAAACTCGTTTTTGTCTAATACCAAAGTTAAGTCCTGTTTACCTTTTTAAAAGGGACACTGGGAGTGATATTTGAAAGTTCCACATTCCTTGATAGATTTTTCTGAAATTTTTACTGTGTTTGTATTTATATGAGAGTAGGCGGTACACCAAATTTCATTAAAATTGGATACTTCGTTTAGGATATATAAATTATTTTATGAATTTTATAGGCACATTTTCCAAATAGAGCTCGCGTCTATTGACTTTTCAAAATTCATTTATATTGGCAGAACTGGTGCTCTAAAACATGGGTAACAATTGTATGAAGAGATATTTCAAATACGTTTGCTGATTATGCTGTACATATTTTTTTAATAACAAAGAAAATTTAATCTTAAAAATTATTGATTTTTTTCATACAAAAAAATGCTTTTTGGAATTCATGTTAAAGACAACATCAATATTGAAGCATAGTTTTGTTTAGCTGCTATTTATGAATACTTTTGGATTTGAATTTGAAGCAAAACTCAGGAGCGACCTTCTTTTGGAATGTGCAGAAATGTAGTTTTGAGAAAAATGGGCTTTTATATAGGAGCATCATGGGTACGTTAAGGGAAGAGCGCTATTTGAAAGGGCCGTAATGACCACGTGAAGTGGGGGATAGCTGATCCAAATGCACAGGTGTTCCAGGAACATTTTTCTAAACCTACAAAGACAATATGTGTTTCTACATTGTATTTCGATTTAGCAAATTGGTCCAGTGAGGTTTGTTGTACTGTAGTATGCATCCTGGAGCGGCTGTACATAACACAGCTAGTGCCGGACCTTGCTCTCATGTCAATGTGTATCTTCAGTGCTCTTGTTGGACCGGAAAGGTACTCAAATGCCTCACACTGGTAATAACTCGCAGGCAATTGTTGGAAGCGACGTTGCAAGATTGGCTAACATGCCGTGTACATATGTTTGCAGCCAGTGTGTACAACTTGGCCTCGCCTCTGGGTGCGCTTGTTGGAGGAGTGTTTATCGAAGTGCTTGGCAGGAGGTTTGGCGTGATGATCGCACTTGGCAGCCTGGCGCTCGGTTGGCTCACTATATTCTTAAGTGAAAACAGTGCACTTATCATGACCGGCAGATGTCTGGAAGGAATGTCAAAAACCATGGCTGTCACGTCCATCACGGTGAGTGAGTCACTTCGTCTGCATACAGCTTAACTCCTTAAGTTCCAAACTTGCTACTTAAGTTCAGCTTCTTGGAAGAATGCGATGTTCTACTTACCAGTAGAGAAAGTAAAAAGAGGTCAAGTTTAGAAAAACGTCCCTGTCTCTGTGAATAGTATAACAAAAACGAAAATACTTAAAAACTAAAGTTCAGCATCTTTCTAAGGTGCCAGACGAAGATTTTGAAGAAAATTCCTCACTCAAAAATACCCTTTCGATGGAATATTTTTCGAAAATGTTGATTTTCCCAAAATTATCTCTAAGGATTTTAATTAAAATGCCGCATGTTTAAGATATTTACTTGACAATTGAAATATTTAACTTGATTTTTTTGACAGCGTCCTCAGAAATTGTCTTTATTCTGGATGGCTTTTGCATAACTGGTGAACGGTAGGATCTAACTACACCAAACAAATATAGATGTCGTTAAGACATGCAATTAATGTCAAATTCGTACATGACTTTGTGTAATGAACCATTTCGCACACATTCCTTGTTATATGTTTGAATTTGTCAGCTTTGCTGAAACGGGAATTCGAGACTGCAATTTCAGTCATCAAATAGCGATGAGGTTTAAAATATTTGACTATCGCTTAAAGTGTACCGTATCCCCATATTCCCCTTGTACCTACAAGAAAAAAAAAAGATAATTTCTGGAAATGTTTATCTGGATTAACATAAAGGAGATAGAGAAATATTTATAAGAATAGTTTGTTCAACAGTAGAGAAAGTCATGTGAGTTCTTTTTCTTTTGGGGGTTTACAAAATACACTAAAATATATGATATGGCACGAATGGTTATCTGTTAACCCAATGCGGAGTGTAGTTGGACCACCTGGATTTCTCCAGACTGTATTTGGAATCTTTGTCCAGGTACTTATCGATGAAACCATTCACCCGATCTGTCGAGGATTTGTGTTTCCCCAATACGCTACTATGGTGTCCCTTGGGATCTTCACGATGATGGGGCTGGCCAATGTGCTGTCTTGGAGGTCATCATCCTTGTTCGCAGCCGGGTTCTCTGCGGTGTCCTTTGTTAGCGTGTCCCTGGTACCAGAGACTCCAGCATGGCTAGTAGGCAAGGGACGCATGACAAAGGCCGAGAACTCCCTGCGCCGCATTTGGGGCCCCTCAAGACATCAGCAGGTGAGACATCCACGTCAAATTACCAACATAGGACAGTTGTTGTACGGAGTGACACATGTATATTTGTTAAGGTTGGTAACAATGTAGTTTTAGTGAATCACTGTGTTGTTTTTCAGGCGAGAGAAACAATGCTGAACCTCAGAGAGAGATTCAACACGTCATCAGCGTTTACTTCCAAGATGTGCAAGGCGGTTTCTAGTCCAAGTTTTCTGAAGCCCTTCCTGATTATTCACATCATAAACGTGTTCATTCAACTGTTTTGTGGGAACCACCTGGTGATCAACTACAGTGTGGACATGGTGTCACGAACGGCGGAGCACTACGACCCCTACGTGGTCAGCACCGTATTCTCCTTAATACGGACACTTGTGTGTTTCATCGTGGGGATCACCATGACTGTTGTGGGCAGACGAACCTTCATGATGATCTCTGGAGTTGGATCAGGCCTCTCTGCTATAGCACTAGGTAAGGTGTTGTCTACTGTACGCATTACCAGCAATATGAAGAAGAGAGATAGGGAAGGAGTTGGACACTGGAGCCTGGCTTATTGTACCCATGCCCCCAAGGAACACCCCGAGAACAGGAAGATTGATAGAGGTCTGTAAGATTTCTCAGGTTCTACAATACTTCGAGGTCTTCCGGAGCCATCCTAGGGGCATCCCTGCAATGTCCAACGCCGCTATATGCCACTCCCTATCACTATGCCGTTTGTGGCGAAAAACAAAAAACAGGTGGGCCCAAGGGACGTAGTTAATTCTCACTTTATCCACCTCAAGGTCAAGCTTCCACACTTAAGTGTAAATTACGTTGGACCTGACTGTCCTTTTGCTATGCACCCTGCCCGGCAATACAATATGTTCAATTTTCTGTAAATAAACCGTGAAGATGTTTTCGTTCTGAAAGACTTTTCCATTTTGATTTTGTTGCAAATGGCTCTAACGATTTTGGTTAAAATGTGATATATTTGAGATATGTTTATGACAAATGAAATGTATATCTTGAATTTTCTGGGGCCCTAATGACCAAGTTGTCGACGGGCCCTTAAACCCGACACACTCACTCACTCACTCACTCTTGAATTTTCTGGCTATAGCCCCTGTAGTCGTATTTACTCTGGACGACTTTTGCATAACTGGTAAACCGTTAGAGATAGACTAAATTATACTATACAAAAAATGTAGATCTTGATAAAATACACAATTTATGTCTCAATAAATTCTCTTGTAGGGTGAACCATTTCGGAGATATTCCTTGTTATGTGTGTGAGTTTCGGAAAACTTGGAACTTTCGTGAAATGGATCATCTTTGTTCATGTTTTTATATTTAAGTGTGCAAAGAGAACAGAACATCAAAGCTTTAAAAGATTTGACTATCGCTCAAAGCCTGCACCTGCCGTTTGGTGGTACGGATATATTGGCAGCCACAGAGGACTAAAGCCAGGTGAATGTAGGGTGCTAGGATACAATCTTCACCGAACTCCAGATTAAGCCCTTAGGAATTCACGGTGAGGATTTGAAAAGAGTATGGTGAGGGATAAATGAAGCTTCCGACGTCCACGGTTGTGAGCCTCCGGAGCTTATGGAGTGTGCCTCCGAGGTGGGGTGGGGGGGGGGGGGGAGCCTGTACGGCTAGTTATTCCTCTAGCATCGTCCAAAGAGCTGCCGCCTGCGACGGTGAAGTCTTATGTCGTGGACAAATCTGGGGATTCGGTACAAAGAACTCTTGATGCTCATAACGGGAAACTGTTGTGTTTGCAGGAGGAACTCTGTTCGCTGCCACGAAGAACTCCGAGGTGCAGGAAACAGTGAGCATTGTGTTGCTGGGTGTATACGTGGCAGCCTTCAGTTCAGGGTACTATATCATACCCTCGATGATGATCGGCGAGACCCAAACTGCTGCACTCAGAGGATATCTCTGTGGATATATCTACGCTGTGAATGACTTCTCATCTGGTGGCGTCATCAAGGTGTACCCATGGCTACTTCGCACTCTGGGTCTCCATGGAATGTTCCTCATGTTCGGGGTATCCTGTATGTTCTGTACGCTCATCTGTTACCTCTTTCTTCCTGAGACTAAGGGAAAAACACTGGAGGAGATAGAAGACTACTTCAAACAAAAGAACATCATGTGGATCACCAGGAACAAGTTCTTAATGGAGGATGATCCACAATGTGATTTGTATGAAGAAACTGGGACTTGCAGACGAACAAGTATATCACTACATCCAATTACTTAGTGTACTCCAACTGTAAGATATTAATACCAGGGCAATTCGTAAAGTAAGGTCCTATGTTTTATACACGTAAAACCATCACAGACAGTTGCAAAACGGTTTGTTTACTCAATTCCTTACATTTTCCTCTATTTTTCACTAGATATGTACCGAGACAGTAAAACATCAATAGTCACAGAAACGTTTTGTTTATCCTGGTTCTTCAAAGTATTTTTCCCTGACACTGTATGCAGCGTTCCATCTTCTGGAACCACTTCTGGAAGCACCCCCGCCACTCAGTTTCTGGCACTGCAGATACCTCCTGTTCGTATGCAGAAACTGCTTCTTCAGGACTAGAAAATCGATAGATCCAAGTCGTTCTTCATCATAGGAACAGCAAGAAATCACATTGTGCCAAATTGGGACTATGGGGTGGATGGGTCAATAGTTTTGCATCAGTTCGTTCCAGAAACCCCGTAGTTACATTAGCGGTGTGAGCTGATGCATTGTCATGATACAACAATGTGCCCCTTACACTGCTGTTGCTGATGTTCCACTCTTCTCACGTTTTAGAGCTTGTCACCCCCTCTTAAATTCTGCAAACTAGCGAAATACAGTGACACACGAGGAGAATAGTCTCCAAAACTCCCTCTCTAACGTTGAAGTAAATGCATTTCATTTAAGTAACATTTGAAATAGTATAAAATTGTTGCATGAAAATGCTGTCTTGCATTTAAAAAAGGTCCACACTTTCCAGATTTCAAACATAAACTGAGTAAAAGTGAATGGCGCAACAATGGTCTGTCAGTTAGCATTGTATTACGTATGATTCAGCTATTTTGACAAAGCAAGAATGCTTTCCCCAGGGGTGAACAATTTTCCGTGTCTAGTGACCCTTGTATTTGCCATATTTGTTTAAACATTTTTCATAACGTTCTACGAGCCGTTGTATGTCGATGTCATAGAAGTTTGTGATGATAAACCAATCCTTGAATAAATATATACATATACATACATACCTATATATTTTGTTGTCCCTCATCACATTTGCTCCATACAATTCACTAATCTGTCGATGAATGTCCGCTACTGAAACGTTCCTTGCGTCAAAAAGAGAATCAGAGACCGTTCTTCACAGTCGTCGATGGTTTTAAACATTTTGAACCGTCATTGTGAACAGCACACAGCAACACTACCAATGAAAATGGCGTCGTTTTACGCGCAAGACACGCCGAGAGTCGGTGCACATGGTCGTTTCAATGTTGGTGCGAAATTCGATGAGCTAAGATGATTCGGACCTTACTTTCCAAATTACCCTCGTATTAAGGACACATCTATGCAGGAAAAAAAAGAGACATTTACACTTTTCATGGTCTTATAAGGTGGAGTTTTCTATTTATTTTGATATAGGAAGACACATATTTGTATAATTATAAACACAATACCTATATTTGAAATATACTTTTAAAATTTTAGTGTATAATTTATACTGTGCGTTTTCACCACCTCAAAGAAAATAAACAAGTAATACCCAGAACCCAGAATCCTTTTAAACATGCCTGAGTTTGTTTCCTGCATGTTTCTAAGAATGATGCGAGCTTGTCAGAAACTGTTGACAATAGGGCAATATAAGGTTCGACGAGTGCGACCCTTTTCTTATTTCCCTCCTTTGAAAAGGAAGCATTTAGCAGAAAATGTGCAGGTCTTTTAAAACACACTATAAAGTGTAGCAATAAATTGTGTGGTAAGTTGATGCGATTAAAAAACTTTTCACCTGAGTTTGTTGTTGTGTGGCAGGTAATTTTCTCTCCTCTCAAGGAATCCGCACAACTTCCAGTCGCTAAGTTTACATTCCAGATACAGAACCAGAACTTTTAATTAGCCCGACGTAATTCATCAAATTAGGAAACGATACGAAATTTAACTCCTTCCTCCTGTTATTAAACAGAATCTGCACAAAGAGCATGTAGCTAGACTTGAATATACGTAGTTGAGCGGTAACGTCGCATTCGTGACGTTCACATGGACCGCCCACGTTTTCCTGGTTTTTCCCGGTCGGTAGGCGACTGCCTGGATGAACTGCTCCTTGCACTGATCATTTAGCGTTATGTCGTGCGTTGTGTTTCAGCCGTTTTACAAAAAATAACAATTGTCTAGCGTGAGAGAACCCGGGCGAGCACTGCGACGATGTGAGGGTCTCTAACATGTGCTGGAGATTCATGATCGCGACACCAGGGTTCGCCAAGTAGCTACTACTGTTTCGACACCACCTTCTACATTTTTGTATACTAAGAACTGGTCTATATCTTACGGTTTACCAGTTATGCAAAAGTCATCCAGAGTAAACAGGAGTATAGGGGCTATAGCCAGGAAATTCAAAATATACATTTCATTTGTCATAAAACTATCTAAAACATATGGCATTTTAATTAAAATGTTGGGCCATTTTTGAAAAAAAAAATTGCATATAAAGAGTAGTTTAAGGTGGAGGAGTTTTCTTCAAAATATTTGTTTCACATCCTTGGAGGATAGTAAACTTAAACAACTTTGGTTTCTAACAGACTTTTCGTTTTTACTTTCTCTACTAGGTATAGTAAGTAGAGGCAGTATTGTATTCCACCTAAAAAGATCGATGTCGGAAATACATGTTTTGAGGCCCCCTGAATCCGAAAAAGCATTTATAGAACAAGATCCGCGCGCGCGTGTATGTGTGTCAGTGAACAGCGTAACTCAAAAACGAAAACTCGGTTAGAAAGTAAATTTGGTATTTAAATTTAATATATTTCAAGGATATGACACGAATATATTGAAGAAAATTCCTTCACGCTATACCACGCTTTACATGGAAAATTTTTCGAAAATTTTGATGTTCTCGAAAATGACTAATAATTTTGATTAAAATGACACAAATTTATATATTTTTATGGCAAATGAATTGATGTTTTGATTTTTCTGGCTAAAGGCCACATAAATTGTTTACCCTTGACGACCTTTGCATAACAGCCAAACTGTTAGAAATCTACAAAAAATGTAGATCTCACTTTATATCCGGTTTTTTTTTTTTTTTTTTTTTTTTTTTTTTTTTTTTTTTTGTGAACTATTTTGGCGCTATTCCCTGATATTTGTGTGAGTTTTGGAATACTTACGTTTTCGTTAAATGGAAGAGCATCATTTATTTGTTTATATGTTAGCCGTGCAAAGAGAACGGATTTTGAGGAATTTGAAAGCTTTAAACCATTTGACTATCGCTCAAAGCCTACTGTATTCCCATATTCCCCTTGTACCTACAAGGAAATAAGCATTAAGATAATTTGTACAAATGTTTATCTCAACTAACACGAAGAAGATATAGGAATAAGAGTTTGTAAGAATGGTTAGTACAAGAGCAGAGAAAGTCATGTGAGTGCAACACATCAGATTTGTTTTTATTCAGGGGGCCTCAAAACATTGGGTGGAATACAATAGTTACTGTAGGTAGAAGAGGAAGTAACGATTGGCAGTGTGTTCTATTTATATATAAAGTGAACTTGTGTCTGTATTCACAATGGAGTGGAGCGAGCTGGAGTCTGCAAGTACGACCTTCTCAGAAACACAACTGTCAATAGAGCGGACGTGTGACAATGGAGTACAAAATCAGAGCATTATTTTGTTGGTGTCCAAGCGGCGGCTAATGAGTGGAAGTGACCCAATAAAGGCTCTGTGTTGTTGTGTGGAGTGCTTTGGCAGCTGGTACGGCAACAAAGGGGGGCAAATTATGGAGCCATGTGACTAATGATACATGTGATGAACATTGAAATTTTATTTGATCCTTAACTTGCATGACGTGTAACATCTCTGCCCTTTACTATTCAATAGCGCTCCAACACTAACTGACTACCACACTACACTGCATTTAGCACTATCTCTGTCTGGCCTGGACGTGTGAAGTAACGCCTGCCCATACAAGACATTTCCAACTCTCGCAGTTTTTATTACTTTCTCTACTAGTAAGCAGAGGATGTATTGTATTCCACTCAAAAATTTGATATCGAGATTTCTCCGGAAATGCGTCACACGCCACTGCAGCATCTGCACTAATGGTCTCACCCGAGTTGTATAGCTACACTAAACCTTTCAATCAGTTGCCAACCGCAGCTCGAACAAAAATC
The DNA here is from genome assembly GCA_030765045.1 of Tenodera sinensis. NCBI lineage: Eukaryota > Metazoa > Arthropoda > Insecta > Mantodea > Mantidae > Tenodera > Tenodera sinensis. Next base: position 104,987,134 of record CM060972.1, read on the forward strand.
CCTCAAATCCATCTCAAAATATAGACCTTCATGAGGAACTCCATAAGAAATAAACGGCCATCTCAAAATCCGTTTTTGTCGATGACCATTTCTTACGGAGATATTTTAGTTTTGTCGAAAACAAGCTGGCAGCAATTTAAATTGTGGGGGTGTCACTTTCACTAGGTCAGTAATAAACTAACACTGCAGAGTAGTGTCGCGTGAACATAAACAAATACCATGCCATGGCCTTGTGTGTTTACTGTGCGTGTGCAGGCCGATCAGAAGCGTTATCTCTGTGTAGGCGACCGACCTGTTTACATCCAGAAACAAGCTGGTGTTTACAGAGTAGGTATATGAGACACAGTGGTGCCGTGAAAGCAGCGGGCTGCCAGTCGTGTTATTGAAGAGAAATTAGTAACTCTGCAGGCAGTGCAGGAAACCTTTCACGTTGAGGGTATTCCGTTGGTAGTTATTTGGAATGCATTTCCCGTTACACAAAGCGAGTTGTTCCATGAAATATCAGCAGCAGCAGCAGCAGCCGCAGCAGAATGCATGTAATTATTGCTGCAGAGCAAATAAGCATGGCCACTTACAAACTTGGACGAGAAAGCTGAGCGTACATTTCCCTTGTAATCTACTTGTAAACCCCAGCCCCCCCCCCCCTCCCTCCCTCTCTCACAGAGAGAGAGCATTAGCAAGCCTAGAGCAGGGATTCAAACTTCACAATGTAATTGTCTACTTCTCTCTTCTGGTTAACCGCACACTTACTGCTACAGACTCACTAACGCACGCACTTACACTACTTCTCTCTTATTTCTTAGAAATTATCTCATTACCAATTTCCTTGTAGCTTGCTTTAAGTGATACTGAAATCTTTTAAACCTGGTCGCTATATAACGTCTTAATAATAACGCCCTTCCATTTAAGAAAACTAGAAATATTTCATAACTCACACAAATAACAAGGAAAATCTTCGAAATGGCTCATACCACAAAAATGCATTTTCACGTCCGTTTTAACAACATCTAGATCTTTTGTATAGTAAGATTTTGTCTATCTCTTACGGTTTACTACTTATATAAAAGTCTTAAGAGCAAATAGGCTATAGCCAGAAAGCTCATAACATATAGCTTATTTGTCATAAAAATATCTTAAACATGAGCTATTTTAATCAAAATCGTTGCTGTTGTAGTGTTTAACGCCCGCTTTTACTACTACGGCACCGCAGGCGGTGACATTGATGATACATGGAATGAAGATGGAGCACCGGTGGAATGAGATGGCGGGGGAAACCGGAGTACCCGGGGAAAACCCGCCCTGACGCCGCTTCGTCCACCACGAATACCACATGCGGGTCCCTGGGATCGAACCCGGGCCGCCTAGGTGGTAGGCGAGCGCGCTAACCGCTCGGCCACGGCGCCGCCATCAAAATTGTTAAAACAATTTTTGAGAAAATAAACATTTTCGAAAAGGATAGTTTAAGCTGGAGAAGCTTTCTTCAAAATGTTGGTGCCGCATCTTTGAAATATGTTAAACCTGCTTTGGTTTTTACCCGACTCTCTCTATTCCTCTAACAGTTGTCCCACAAATCAATCACTAAGTTTAGTACATGATGTTTCGTTCATGGCCATAACTGCACCTGGAAGTGAACTACGCCTGTCGTACAGACTATCCGTTTTCTTTCAGTGTGTAGTACGAAGTTATTGGCCTTGCAGAAAGCGTTAGAGGGCAGTTTCAGTGTACCCGCTCTGCGTCACGCCTTCTGTCATGCCTACTTGGAGGTGTTACTCAACCTGAAAACATATAACTTAATAATAACTTCGAGGACAGTTCGTAATGTGAGGTCCGATGTTTTATACACATAAACCACCATCGATATTTGCAAAACGGTTGTTTTAGTCAATTCTTTACATATTTCTCTAATTTTCAACATAGTTGCCATATTTGTTTCAACATTGGCCACAACGTTCTACAAGCTTTCGTATGCCGACATCATACAAGTCAGCATGATAATCAGTGAAAATATCACTAGTCTTAAAGGATATTTTCATCCACGGAGAAGCGACACATTGTGACATACATCGTAGTTGTAACCCCGTCCACTCTGCTACACACGGCTAGCTACTAGACCACGCCCCCCGCTGTTATCTGTCTCAGAGAACCGGTCAGTCCCTCAAATTATGTAAGTGGCGGAATCATGTATAACAAGGTAAAAAGATACTTGTCTTGAAACTCGAATGGGAGTGTAAGTACTTTGTGTTCCTAGTTAAAGTAACTTTGTGTTGCCAAAAGAATATCCATGTAACGTAATCACAAACTAATACATAATGTGCTATTCGGTTTCGCCTTGAAACTTAGTAGCTTGTTTGTGAAGACATGGGTATACATAAACACATAACCGGAAACATGAGGTGCCCTGGGGTATGTGGAGGGGGTAAATACTTGATTTCATTCCTGTCTCCCCTCTTCCCCATGCCTGATCCACGGTATTCACCAAATCTTCTGTGATCATTAATGGCCGGTTCATTATGGACATTGTCCCTTCTCACACACTTAGACACCCGGTCACGCTGAAACGTTCTTTGTTATCAAAAACCGAATTACAGAACTATTCCACAGTCGGTGGGCGCATAATTTGTTTTAAAGTTTTTGAACCGACACTGTTAACAGCACACTGCAATACTACCACTGTAAATGGCGTCGTTTTAAGTGCAAGATACGCAGGGAGTCGGTGCGCATGTGTGTGTCAATGTTCCCGTGAAATTCGGTAAACTACGGTGATTCGGACCTTACTTTTCAAATTATCCTCGTAAAATTATGAAATAGATGTTAATGTAATATTGTTTGGTACACTGTTCTCAATTCTGAGTACAAATATCTGCAATAAGAGCCTGTATAAACAGCAAGGCAGTAAACATAGTGACATTTGCTCTTAGTGGGAAGAGTTCTGCTTCATGGAGTAGGTACATTCTATTAAGATTACGGTCTGATACTTCAAGTTCACAAACAGATATTACATTGTTCCTTCTGTAGCCGCTCTCTTGTTGCTGTTATCATTTATCAAACCTTGTCGATATCTTTCCTACGGCGATTTGAACACCATCATTTATTACACTCATGGTAGCTCCTTTGTGTGTTCCTAAACATCAAGTCTAAACGCATACACAACTCCGGGCTCAATACAAATACATGGCTCATTCAATTAGTGCCAACAATATTTTTACGTTCTCTACTGGTAAGTAGGGGAAGTATTGTATTCCACCCAAAAATTCGATGCCGAAATTTCACCGGAAATATATGTTTTGAGACCCCTTGAATAAAAAAGCAATTTTACAAAAAGGTCCGCGCGCGCGCGCGTGTGTGTGTGTGTGTGGGGGGGGGGGGGGGTGTCAGTCTGTGGACAGCATAATTCAAAAACGAAAAGTCGGTTAAAAACCAAAGTTGGTATTTAAGTTTAATGTCTTTCAAGAATGCGACACGAAGATTTTGATGAAAATAGCTCCACCCTAAACTACCCTTTACATGGAAAAGTTTTCGAAAATTTTGATTTTTTTTGAAAATGGCTCTAAAGGTTTTGGTTAAAATGTGATATGTTTGAGATATTTTAATGACAAATGAAATGTATATCTTGAATTTTCTAACTATAGTCCCTGTAGTCGTATTTACTCTGGACGACTTTTGCATAACTAGTAAACCGTTAGAGATAGATCAAATCTCACTGTACAAAAAATGTAGATCTTGCTAAAATACACAATTTATGTCCAAATAAATTTTCTTGTAGGGTGAACCATTTCGGAGATATTCCTTGTTATGGTTGTGAGTTTCGGAAAACAAAACTTTCGTGAAATGGAACATCGTTGTTCAGTTTTTTATATGTTGAGTGTGCAAAGAGAACGGAATGTCAAAGCTTCATAACATTTGACTATCGCACAAAGTCTACTGTATTCCAATATCCCCCTTGCAGCTACAAGGAAATAAACAATAAGATAATTTGTATAAATGTTTATCTCAACTAACACGAAGAAGATACAGGAATAAGAGTTTGTAAGAATGGTTAGTACAAGAGTAGAGAAAGTCATGTGAATGCAGCACATCAGAGTTTCTAACTTTTTATGCCATATATTTTACAATACAACGTATTACATTCACATTGTTTTCTCTACTCACTTCTCGTTTACTTAACATTCATATATCGTCCTCTATTGGCCCTTCAATATACAACTCACAGAATTTTCTATGATTCATGAAGAAATTCTAATGTATTAGAATTACATGGTCTTCTCTCCCCACTTTTCTTTTACGAATACTTCTTTCTCTACTCGCCGTTCAATATACAAGCCATACAATGTTTTATATAAGTGAAATACAAATGTAACGCATTACATTTACCTGGTTTTCTCTACTCGTCTTCCTCCTGTGTTATTTATTTTGTTAATTTTTTGTTCTTTAGTTTCGTAAGAGTTTTAATTATCGCTTTGGTAAAGTGTATTAAGTAATATTTTTTAAATGTCTCCAAATAAACACAAGGTTATTAGGCAAGTATAACCTAAGTCTAAGTATAAATTATCAAAACAAAAGCAAGGGCTGGGTACTCAATAAAACACGATAGTGAAATATTGCTGGAAATAAAGTACAGTTCCGTTACTAGGCTGGGGCCCGCCAGTTGCCCTACTTTCCACAGAGAGGGCATCATTAATCTTTAAGGGTATATTGCAGAGCAGGAACGAACGTAATTACTGCAATTCCATAGGAAACCTAAGTTCTAGATAAATAATCTGAGGGGAAAAAGTAGCGAATAATTTAAAAGTTGGAGTGCAGCTTTTAAATTCACATGAAGCTAGAAATCTGCCAACTTTCCGTAGCCCTGAATTACGGAGCATTTGTTATGGCCTTCTTTCCTTCCTTGCAAGGCAAACAGCTCGGGTTCCATCCTCAAACTTTCCCGTTTCCAGTTAATCCGTGCTTAGACAAGTGCCCAAGACGAACAAAATGTTTGCAACCCGCAAAGCAATTTGAACAAGTAGTCAATCGATAAACGGATATTGCATAGACACGGACGGATTCTCATTTCCAGACCATTTTATAGTAAAAGGAGCCGTCATATATGAGATTTCTAGGTCATGCAGTTTTTACTCAAATATTTTCAAAATGTCACAATAAAAATCTGTTTTAAAGTTCATATATATCACAGCGCAGATTTTACATGATGGTAGATTAAAGTATAAAAAAAATGTTCTTCGTTTTAGTTGAGATAAACATTTGTACAAATTATCTAATTGCTTATTTCCTTGTAGGTACAAGGGGAATGTGGGAATACAGTAGGCTTTGAGTGATAGTCAAATGTTTTAATTTTCCATCTAAAGGATAGTTTAGGGTGTTGGAACCTTGAAAGACGTTCATCTTAAACACGATGGCGCTGATGTGATCCTGGCAATTGACAGCTTCATTAGCAAGATAGATACTTCTTTGCTGTGCTGCATGCAGAGATAAAATGCGCTAGAATGTATTCAGGTTTAAATAAAGATCGGTCGAGGTGAACGTGTGGGACACGCTGTTATGGAAACAGTTGTCATGGAGACACGCTACTCGATGTTCATATATTTTCTTGAGAGTTCTACAGAGGGAAGCCAGAGTAGTATGTCCATGGCCCACACTGTGTTTATCAGATCCAGCCCGGGCCATAGCCAACTACTGCCAACATAATAAACCAAAATAAGGGTAGTAGGTTGCTCAAGCGAAGAGAAGGCTTTCATGCAACGAAAATCAGACCTAGTTTGATACTGGCTGTGAAATGTCGTCTGTTGCCCACTTGGCAGAGACTTTACACAGGCTGGTTACAAAGGTTGTAATCCTAGTCTGAGGCCCGTATTCTGGAGGTCGTGGCTTTCCCCGGGTAAATAGGCAAATACTGGAAAGAACTATTCCAGTCAACATACTGCAGAGATGGGCTACAAGACTCAAATGAAATAGAGACAGGAAATTTGGGAGATTTAATTATTGTTCCCGGAGAAACGCCCCACCACAGAAAAAAAGCCAATCAACCGGAATCGAAGCCATGTCCTCTCGAATGCCGACCTCACTCGGTTACTTTGTGCAAACAGTGTTGATAATAGAGCAATTTACAAACACAAGAAGCTCAATTTTATAAAGGCAATCCGGAAATGTGTTTGTGGAGCAATGGGGCCGGCTATATATAACATACACAAGCAGGAAGGAAGGAAGGAAGGAAGGAGCCTTTATTGTTTCCAGAGCAATTAAAACGCGCACCAAGTTACCCTTAACGACCAGAGAATGTAACCCAAAACTTTCACCTCCCATAACGACTTGATATATAGTGCATAGTCTCTGGAGACACACGCGGCAATAATCCTACACAGAATTCGGGATCAAACTGCTTCTCCAATACACACAGTGACACACACACACACACACACACACACACACACACACACACACACACACACACACACACACGGACCTTTTGCTAAAAATAACTTTTTTATCCAGGAGGCCTCAATACATCTAAAAATCAAATTTGTTTTGTTGGAATACAATAGTTCCTCTATTTAGTAGTAGAGAAAGTGAAAATGAATCCTCTATATGAACAAATGAAAAGCTGCATCTAAATTATATGGGCAAAGCCTTCATGAAAAAATGTTCATTCATTTTGAAAAATAGGGAACCATGTTATCAATTTTGAAATACTTTTGCTGATTATGTTACAAAATTTATATTGAGAGAAGGGGAGGAATGATGCCATCAGTAGACGTCATGGTGGATGACGTATATGTGACGTCACCGCGAAATTGTAGCGGTTTTTTTCGTAGCTATTGCGTAAGGCCAGTTCGCCTGAGGATGTGTATCGAAACGATCGTTGTGAGAAATATTGAGCTTAACGCAATTTATGGAAGTGAATTGTGAGTTTCTTTGTTATTTGTAGGTTAATTTCACGGGAACACATACCTAGGGGTACAAAAATATTTTTTATGAAACAGCTCTAGTGAACAAACAATTTAAATTTTGAGGTATTCAACTTTTTAAAATTGTGTAATATAATTCACAATTTACACTACAGATGGCAGCACAGATTTAAGAAGTAACCATATTTCTGAACATAAAACTACTAGAAGATTGTATCATTTTAAAGATCTGATAATTTGATTAATTTTATAGGTAAGTATGTGATTTAGTTATATGTTAACTACTACCTCATGTACTTCAATTGCAAATAATAACAGTAAAGTTACTAACAATACTATTTAGTATTAGGACGTATATTGTTTTCTAACCTTGTCGTGTAAGTCACAAAATTATACATTTATTTTTCTTAAATGGCTATAAAGCATTGATAAAAAGCTGAATTTTTCTTTTTTCTAGTCCTGAAAAACAAGCATATGGCAAGAAACTGAACTAAGGAAACTAAAAGCATTATTTTTCACATAGAAATTTATTGTCGTGTAAGTCACAATTTTCACAAGTAATAATTTTGTTTTTATGTATGTATCTTTATTACTGAAATACAAAGTAAAAGTAATCAGTGGTAATAAATATTTTGAAATATACATTGAACTTAATTTGAACAGTAATATTGAATTTACATAACCTATCTTTTTCAGATTTCTCATGATCGAAAATGCCAGTACAGCTGCTGAAAGAAAAAGAAAACAGATAGAGAAACTTAAAAAAGAGGGTAAATACGAGGAATTTGAGGAAAAACAAAGTGAAATGTAAAAGCTAAGAAGACAGAAAATAAAGAGCAAATTGAAATTAGAAGAAAAAGAAAGATTAAGAAAGAAACGTCGTAACGAACAAAGGAGGTACAGACAGAAGATGCTTCAAGTTCATCAACCTACGTCACCCTAAAAAATGTATAAGTCACCCTGTTCTTTGGGTAAAGCTGTCGCTAAGGCAAAAAAAGCACTTCCACAGAGCCCAAGAAAACGTGCAGTAATTATAAAAAAATTAGCAACTGATATCATACCTAAGATCCTAGCTACACCGCCTCCGCATAGGCAAGAAAATAGTGACAGAGTGGTTTCAGAAGATGTCAAGTCTCTAGTCAGAACATTTTATGATAATGACAAAATTTCTTACCAAATGCCTGGAGCAAGAGATTACATCATTGTACGGTCTTCAGAAGGTAAAGAGAAGATACAAAAGCGTTACCTTTTCCTTACACTGGGGGAAACTTACCAACAATTCACAAATGAATACCCAGAAACAAAAATTGGTCTGACGAGATTTGGGGAGCTCAGGCCAAAACATGTCTGCCTTAGAAGCGAAACACCAGCTAATCTGTGCTTATCATGAGAACATGAAGTTGTTACTAGCATCATTTCCAGAAATGCCTAACAGCATATCTTCTTTTGTAAAGAACATTGTTTGTAATGAGGATGAAGAAAAGTGCATGATGTCTCAATGTGAAGTATGTATGAATGGAAAGAAGTATGATCAGTATGTGAAAGATTTATTTTCTGATGATCGATTAGGAGATGAAATAACTTATCAACAATGGTTAAAAGATGAGGATGGCAATATTACGAGAAAAAGACTGTGTGGCAATGTTGATGATGTCCTACTAGTGTTGAAGAAGAAATTGTCACCCTTTCTTCAACACACATATATTTATATGAAGCAGTCATCTCACTTTGAAAGCTTGAAAAATAATATTTCACCTACAGAAACTTGTATTCAAGTAGACTTCAGTGAAAACTATGTTTTCCAATATCAAGACGCAATTCAGTCAGCTCACTGGGTGTCCAATAGTTGTACGTTGTACACAGCAATAATATATTTTTCATCAGGAAATGGACATTTACAGCACAAATCTTAAGTTATTGTTTCTGACTATCTGCACCATGATAAGTTTGCTGTAGCACATTTAAATGAACTTCTTCTGAATGATTTCAGAAAATGTCATCCAGAAATTGTACTCACTCAAATTCACTACCAGTCTGATGGCACAACTCAACATTTTAAGCAGAAGTATACTCTGGCCTTAATTACTCTGCAATCAATAGAAACATCATGGCACTTCTCTGTGACTGCATATGAGAAGGGACCAATAGATGGACTCGGAGGAACTGTCAAGAGATGTGTACGAGAAGCATCAAGAGCCAGAAAAATAGATCCTCAGACTGCTTATGAATTTGCTGAGCATGCGCAAAACTTATGTCCGAATATTCATATTTTATACAGTTGTGAGAATGATATTACTTCAAAAAAGTCTGAATTGTTAGTACTTTGGAGTCCAGATGGAAAACAAATTTGTAGCATTCCTGGCACAAGGCAGTACCAATACTTTCATGTTGTGGACTAATATCAAATTGAATGCTCTATTTCATATAAAAACAATATGAAAATATTTGATTTTGTTAAAGGTTCCTTTATTTCCCATGTTGGCAAGGAAACACTTTCTGATGAATGTACTGGAAATGTGTCAGTTGCAGACTGGATTATAGTTGCATTTCCTGGGAAGAGATCCATCAAATATTTTGTAGGAAATGTGATCAACAAGTGTGATGCTGAAGATGAAGTTTATGCTAAATTTCTTTGTTATGATTCAGATACTGGAAAATTTCATTGGCCCTTGCATGATGACAAATCATATGTAGAAATTAAGGATGTGAAAAGAAAACTACCTCCTCCCAATCAAGACCAAAGACAAAAATATTATTTCAATGTTGACTTTAGTAATGTTACTTTAGGTTAGAAGTACTAATATTATTCAGGAGAATATCACTGATAAATGATTCATTCTATAATAACAGTTTTGTACTCTTTATTTGTATTTTACACTGTTCTTTCTGTATAATTTAAAAGTGCAATGCATAGAGGAAGGAGGTGTCTTGTAAGTCACAAATTCGTTTCGTGTAAGTCACACTATATTTAATTTTTTTTTAATATGGAAATGGTTACGTTATTCTATGTTTTTGTTATTAAATGCTTAAATAGTATCCTGGCTTTGTATAATTAATAGGTATATATTTTTTTGTGCCTAAAAGAGCAGAGTTTTTGCCTTGATTGACAAGAAGTGTTTCATGGCTTCCATTCATGTCGTGTAAGTCACACTGATGTTTATATATTTATTATTAAAATACCAACAACTCTGGTGTTTTAATATTTGGTCATTATCTGCTACTATAGGAAACTGTTTCATGAAAAAATTATGAATGGAATAGTGTTTGAAATAAATGAGATATTTTTGTTTCAAAATGTAAATATTCTTTCATTGTCGTGTAAGTCACACATGAAATTAACCTGTAGAGTTTTACAATTACCTTCTATTTTCCTCTGTAAGTGTTGAAACAAATGAAACAACGCCTGCTTAATAACCATATTACGTCACACATCTGCGATCTCAGTTACATTATAGTTTTACATTTAGTAAATTTGTTATTTTTACGTGGTTTAATGAAATTACATAAAACGTTATATTCATTGTGACACACACATACTAAACATATACTCTTATCACATTATACACTAGTTACACAAGTAACTACTCTGGTACACTGCGCTCACATGAGTTTCTCTTCTCTCTCTTGAACAAATTATTGGTTGGAATATAAAACTTGCTCTACCTACCTAAAGCAGGCAGTAAGTAAAGCAGGTCAATATAATACATTTTGTGCAATGTTGCAGTGTTAATGCAAACGAACATGACCTATATTTTAGTGACGAGTGACATTGAGTATGGAACATTGTTCACACAATGCATGTCACGTTTATTTGATAAGAACCTTCATCGAGCAGCTTATTCGCAACTGAGTTAACCTTACAAGCTTATCACGTATCACAAAACACTGGTGTGTTTATTACTTCTTACAAGGCGAATATGTGTCATACAGTTATACTTTACTCTCACTATTGGAACACAAAGTATTATCTGAACAGGATGTAGCTAGTAGCTCCTAAAACAGCTATAAAACACCTACTTCGGAGCTGTACATGTTCTAACTTCCTGGAAATGCGTACAAGCTGCAAGGTAAGATTCAGTGCTATAAGAATTTGTTATACCAGTGGTGCTTAGTTGCTCCTTATTGTTCTTAAGGACGCAGTGAAATGGCTTGCCTGACAATGAAGTGAGTGAGTGTGTTGGGTTTAAGGACCCGTCGACAAGCTTGCCTGACAATGAAAAACCATAGAAGTGTAGGAAGCGACAGCGAGTTACAAGTCTGTAACCATGTTATTTTACTATTCTATGAATCCGTGCCACTTCATATCTGACTCGGCTTTACAGTGTTCTGGACGTCAAGTCTGGGCGCTAGCGGGGTTTGCAGGGGAAGGAGGATAGCTCATATACGTGCCGGTTAGTACGGATACGTTGGCAGCACCTGCAAATTAAGGCAATGCTCTGTATTGAGCAATGAGAAATAAGTCATCAATCACTACTGCAGTGCAAAAATGGAAAATCTTGTTTTGTTCTATAATATTGGTCATTCATGTTCCATTGTTTATAGTTCCAATTAAATGAGTCATTATTCTCTATAATACTGCTTGCGCTGCCAAGAATCCTACATGTTTAAGAGTATTTTTTCCTTGAATTTCGACATGTATCTCACATTAGCAAACCTTAAATTACTTATTTCTCTCGCCCCTCAAATTTTTTGTGCTATATTTCCGCATCTCAAATTTTGCGCCCGGAGCCTGCTCCGAGAGGTAGTAATGTATTGTATATGTTTGTAGGGGAATGCAGCAGTCTACTGAGATGAGCGGAAAACACAGGAAATACCGGCTGAGATCACAAGTAGGTATTCCAGATTCTTGAGTTATACTCTACTAGCTGAAATACCGGCGTTGCCCCTCGTTTCACTAATTCATCTCTACAATGTTTGCACTTAGACATAGCCTTGTATATCTCTGGATATAGTCAAACATATGTATTGATAAACTTAAACAAAGATGTAATTAAAAGTACTATAATGCACTATAAAGAACAAAAAATGAAGAAAATAAAAATAAAAACAATAGGTAGACCATATGCAAAAGAACATTTGAATCACCAAAAATACTACAGAAAGAAAAGTTAGGTTGCACTTCTATTTCAATCATATAGAAAATTGTATATATTGTTTACAGAAAAGCGAGTAGAAAAAAGTATGTGCATGTATTACGTAAAAGAAAAGCGACTAGGGAAAATCGTGTGAATGTAATGCCTCGCATTTCTACTTCAATCATGTAGAAAATTGTATGGGTTGTATATAGAAGAGCAAGTAGAGAAAGTATTTCAAACCTATATAAAACTGTTTTTAGAAGTGGGAGTAGAGAAATAAATGTGATTGTGTTTCGCAAAAGAAACGTGGGTAGAGAAAACTCTGAATGTAATAGATTATGCATAAACATTCTGTGTGTTTTAAAGAACAGAGTTTATAGTATGATGCTGAAATTACGATTTCCTAAAATAAATGCTCATTGTAAAAGAGTAATGGACGTAATGAAGTAGGATTAGTAATTAATTGATTTATAGAGAAGATGGTCCAACAGAGAGAAAATATAAAATCAGAGCAATATATTGCATCAATTTAAGGTCTATGAAACATTCTGTATCGGGAATTTGTTTCATGTTACAGTGGAGAAAAGGTCGTTAGGTAATTAGCAGAGCACGAGAGGGTAGTTCATTAGGGACGAGGTACAAATTGGAGCAATTGACCGCGACTGGACGAATGGTTACAAGTAGAGAAGTGAAAGGGGACAATGTAGCTTCGAAGTAGACGGACTTCTAGGAGCTAAAAAGTACTTACTTGGCGTTAACTGATTAGCCGGCACACTGAGAAGAGGTAAAACGGGACCGGTTAGAACTACACCATGCATGGGTAATGCAATTCTGTGTTTACGGCCATGGGTTAAAATAAACCTGTTTGTATTTCACTGTTAAAATCAGAAAGCAATTCTCGCTATAACAGCGATAAATTAGGATTGTTGCCCTATATTTCAGATAGTGCTAATCACAGTAGCGTCATTGGTAGCACTGAACCATGGCATGTCCATCAGTCACGCTGCAGTATTGGTACCGCAGATCCAGGCAGAAAATGGCACTATACAAATGGACGAAGACACCGCCTCCTGGATAGGTAAATGTGCATCACTTCTTCCCCTTACTCCTTAGTTCAACTTTACGTCATGTCTCTCTTTAGGCACGCGCCTTTCATAACTTGGATAAGCGTATGAGTGAGTGAGTGAGTGAGTGACTGAGTGGGTGAGTGAGTGACTGAGTGGGTGAGTGAGTGAGTGACTGAGTGAGTGAGTGACTGAGTGGGTGAGTGAGTGAGTGATTGAGTGAGTGAGTGACTGAGTGAGTGAACTTTTGGTGTTTAAGGGCCCGTCGACAAGTGGGCTATTAGAGCCCGGATAAGCGTATGGTGTTACACGTAAAATATATTTTTTATCACATATGCTGTTTTGATCCTCTTCTTCAAGATCAATTTCTGATGTAGGTTTCAATTTATCTTCAGAATTTGAATCATGTGATTCATACACATGTAAAACATCATTATCACAAGGTAGATGAGGCACATCTAAATCATTGGTATTTTGTATGTAGGTAGATCATTCTGCTGTTTGTTTTCGATATAGGAAAATGTATTCTAGTTTTGCCCCTGTTGCAATATCAGACACTTTTTGAAACAAACCCTGTATCATTTGGTGAGTTGCATTGTTTCAGCCAGCCTCTACAACTTCGCCTCGCCATTGGGTGCCCTAATTGGAGGCATTCTGTCTGAGTTGATTGGGAGAAGATGTAGTCTTCTGATGGCACTCGCGAGCATGACTGTCGGTTGGATCACCATCTTCCTGAGTGAGACCAGCGGTGTCATTATGGCCGGCAGGTGTCTTGAAGGAGTGGCCAAAACAATGGCCGTCACGGCAGTCACAGTGAGCCATTTTTATTATTGTACTGGGTGGACAAGTACTGTTAAATATTTAAGCCCCAGTCAAGAATTAATTGATTTAATTTGTCTCCCTGTTTGTAGAAGAGTGAGTGATGTTATAATGTGTGCATCAGGTGCTGATGGACGAGACGGTTCACCCCATATGTCGAGGCTTCATCTTCCCCCAGTATGGCACGACCCTCTCTCTTGGCATATTCGCCATGATGGGTCTTGCCACTTTGGTGAGCTGGAGGACATTATCGCTGCTTGCTGCTGGCGTAACATTCGCGTCCTTTATCAGCTTTGTGTTCCTTGTATCTGAGACACCAGCGTGGCTTGTACGGAGAGGTCACCTCTTGAGAGCACAGAAGGTTCTTCGCCGAATATGGGGTCCTTCAAGACAACAACAGGTTAATATACAATCTCTTATGACCACAGTGGATGCTTTGTCTAGATAAAAAACACATCAAGAGGTTGCTGTGGGGAAGCAGAGTAAACAAAATAATCCCATTATTTTTTGCATATGATATTGTTGTAGCTACACTTGTGTGTCTCATGGTTATCCAAAATCAAGACTAATCGATGTTCTTTTGTGGGTGTTTATAAGTGTTCAAAAAATTAGTTTACAAATTATTTTTTCTTCCACAATTCAATAACAGAAAATAATCACATATTTTCCTGATTCAAGCAGCCAAAGCACAGCTGAGAAAGTCCAGAGCTACCAACTAAATGTATCATTGTAGATGAAGCCTAAAATTTACCTCTTGTTTCTTTTTACTTTCTCTACTGGTAAGTAGAGGAAGTGTTGTATTCCACCCACAAATTCCGTGTCGATATTTCATCGGAAATATGTTTTGACACCCCCTGGATCCAACAAAAAGCATTTCTAGAAAAAGGTCCGCGCGCGTGTGTGTGTCAGTTTGTCTCTGTGGACAGCAGAACTCAAAAACGAAAAGTAGGTTAAAAACCAAAGTTGGTATTTAAGTTTAATGTCTTTCAAGGATGCGACACAAAGATTTTGAAGAAAATATCCCCACCCTAAACTACTCTTTAAATGGAAACTTTTTCGAAAATTTTGACCTTCTTGAAAATGGCTCTAACGATTTTGATTAAAATGTCATATATTTGAGATATTTTGATGACAAATTAAATGTATATCTTGAATTTTCCCCCTATAGCCCCTGTAGTCGTGTTTATTTTGGACGAATTTTGCATAACTCGTAAACCGTTAGAGATAGACCAAATCATACTATACAAAATTGTATATCTCGCTAAAACACGCAATTTATGTCCCAGTATATATATTTTTTTGTACAGTGAACCATTTCGCAAATATTCGTTGTTATTTTTGTCACTTTAGGAAAACAAAACTTTCGTGAAATGGAACATCGTTGTTCACTTTTTTATATGTTAAGCGTGCAAAGAGAATGGCATGTCAAAGCTTTAAAAGAGTTGACTATCGCTCAAAGCCTACTGTATTCTAATATTCTCCTTGTACCTACAAGGAACTAAGCAATAAGATAATTTGTAAAAATGTTTATGTTCACTAACACGAGGAAGACATAGGAATAAGAGTTTGTAAGAACGGTTGGTAAAGGAGTAGAGAAAGTCATGTGAGTGTAACATTGTTTTTCAGGCGAGAGAAACATTTGAAGACCTGAGAAGGAGATATGCAGTAGAGGAAAGCTCGTCCAGCTCGGCCTGGTGTATAACATCGGTTTGCAAGAAGCTTGTGCACCCACATTTTCTGAAGCCCTTCCTCATAATGCATGTAATTAACGTGTTCATTCAACTGTTTTGTGGGAACCACCTGGTGATCAACTACAGTGTGGACATGGTGTCACGTATGGCGGAGCACTACGACCCCTACGTGGTCAGCACCATCCTTTCCTTACTTCGGGCGCTTGTGTTGTTTATCGTTGGAGTAACAATCAAATTTCTTGGTAGACGAGGCTATATGATGATCTCTGGAATAGGATCCGCAATCTCTGCTCTAGCCCTAGGTACGTCATGAACAATACGCATGGTGGTGGTGATGGTGCGGGTGGTGATGGTGAAGTGGTGGTGATGGTGGTGGTGGTTGTGGTGGTGGTGATGGTGGTGGTGGTTGTGGTGGTGATGGTGAAGTGGTGGTGGTGGTGGTTGTGGTGGAGTGGTGATGGTGGTGGTGGTGATGGTGAAGTGGTGATGGTGATGGTGGTGGTGGTGGTTGTGGTGATGGTGAAGTGGTGATGGTGGTGATGGTGAAGTGGTGATGGTGGCGGTGATGGTGATGGTGATGGTGATGGTGGTGATGGTGGTGATGGTGGTGGTGATGGTGATGGTGGTGGTGGTGGTGGTGATGGTGGTGGTGATGCTGGCGGTGGTAGTGTTGGTGGCGGTGGCGGCGGCGGCTGTAGTGACAGTGGCGATGGTGATGGTGGTGGTGATGGTGAAGTGGTGATGGTGATGGTGGTTGTGGTGGTGGTGGTGATGGTGGCGGTGGTTGTGGTGGTGGTGGTGATTGTGATGGTGATGGTGGTGGTGATGGTGAAGTGGTGATGGTGATGGTGGTTGTGGTGGTGGTGATGGTGAAGTGGTGATGGTGGCGGTGGTTGTGGTGGTGGTAGTGGTGGTGGTGGTGGTGGAGGTGGAGGTGGCGGCGGTGGTGATGCTGGCGGTGGTAGTGTTGGCGGCGGTGATGCTGGCGGTGGTAGTGTTGGTGGCGGTGGCGGCGGCGGCTGTAGTAACAGTGGTGGGGGTGGTGGAACTCCCTTGACAACCGTTGGACCACGGTATTGCCAATGCGAATGTCAATCGCACGCACAGATAAAATGTTTGCTAAGACCGGCCGTTAAAGTCTCTGGACATACATAGGGGGAGAGACAGTGAGCCACTTTTAAAATATTTGACTGTCAATTAAGTTTGTTTTATTGCCATTGTAGCTACAAGGAAAAACCATGTCTGCAAATGTTCATTTCAACTAACATGACATAGATAAAGAAATATGCGTTTAGTTTTAGAAAGCGAGTAGAGAAAGTCGTATGAGCGCGACAGTTGAGAATGTTTGACTTTTAGTCTCCCCTCTACTTATTTGGTGTGATTTTGGTTACAGGAGCTGTACTGTCT
The DNA here is from genome assembly GCA_030765045.1 of Tenodera sinensis. Taxonomy (NCBI): domain Eukaryota; kingdom Metazoa; phylum Arthropoda; class Insecta; order Mantodea; family Mantidae; genus Tenodera; species Tenodera sinensis. The sequence goes on from CM060972.1 coordinate 105,004,092, forward strand.
CCCGACCTGGACGTTCCAACAGAAGCGCGGGAAGCCCTGGGCGTATTTATGCTTGGTGTGTATGTGGCATGTTTCAGCTCCGGCTACTACGTGGTGCCCACGATGATGATCGGCGAGACCCAGCCGGCTGCAGTCAGAGGTTACCTCTGTGGATACATGTATACCATGAACGACTTCGCTGCAGGAGGAGCGGTCAAGATGTACCCCTGGTTGCTCGATTCTCTCGGCTTCCATGGTATGTTCCTACTGTTTGGGATATCGTGTGCTATATGTGCAGTGTTGTCCTTCCTGTTTCTGCCCGAGACCAATGGCAAGACACTGGAGGAAATAGAAGACTACTTCAGGCAGAGCAACCTCATGTGGATCACCAGAAACAGATCACCGACGGAAGTGTCTGCTGAGCTACATGATCTGTGCCAAGGCAAATCTTCTTCCATGCCATAGTCATGAACCAAACCTGGAATATTGTGGAGTCCGAGAAACCCTAGTGTCTGTTCACCGGCTCATGGTCCTAGGGGAATGAGGGGAAGGGGACAGATATTCCTTGTAGTATAACCTCAGTTCTGCAATCGTCCGCGCAAACGTTGTTCTGCTGGTCACATTGCCAATCTATATAGTTGAAGTACTGCATTCCACCCAAACATTCTATACCGAGATTTTCAGTGTAATACACGTTCTGAAGTCCCATGGATTCAGAAACATTCCTAGATAAAGGTCTCCATGTATACTTGTGTCTGTGAACAGCATAACGCAAAAACAAAAATCTGATGTCTTGCACTCACATGAGTTTCTCTACTCCTGCACTAACCATTCTCACAAACTCTTATTCCTATATCTTCTTCGTGTTAGTTGAGATAAACATTTGTACAAATTATCTTATTGCTTATTTCCTTGTAGGTACAAGGGGAGTATGGGAATACAGTAAGCTTTGAGCGATAGTCAAATCTTTTAAAGCTTTTAGATTCCGTCCTCTCTGCACGGTTAACATATAAAAATGAATAGCGATGTTGCATTTGACGAAAGTTTGTTTTCTATAACTTGCACAGATAACAAGGACTATTTCCGAAATGGTTCGCTCTAAAAAATGTATTTGGATATAAATTGTGTGCTTTAGCAAGATTTACCTTTCTTGTACAGTAAGATTGGGTCTATATCTTACAGTTTACCAGTTATTCAAAAGTCATCCTGAGTAAACAGGACTACATTGGCTATAGCCAGAAAATTCAACATATACATTTTATTTGTCGTCAAAATATCTGAAACATATTTTAATCAAAATCGTTTGAGCGATTTTCAAGTAAATCAAAATGTTCGAAACATTTTCCATGTAAAGGGTAGTTTAGGGTGGGACTATTTTCTTCAAAATCTTCGTGTCGTATCCTTGAAAGACATTAAACTTAAATGCCAACTTTGGTTTTTAAGCGATCGACACACACACACACACACACACACACACACACACACACACACACACACACACACACACACACACACACACACACACACACACGGACCTTTTTCTAAAAATGCTTTTTTTGGATTCAGGGGGTCTCAAAACATATATTTCCGGCGAAATCTCGACAGCGAATTTTTGGGTAGAATACAATACTTCCTTCTGCTTACCAGTAGAGAAAGTACAAATATAGATCTTACTGAAACACCACTAACACTAAGAAGATATAGGAATAAGAGTTTGTAACAATGGTTAGTACAAGAGTAGAGAAAGTCATGAGAGTGTACCTCATCAGATTTTTGTCGTGTAGTTTGCATGTTGATTCTACAGAGTTTGAGGCTTTTATTGGGTATAACAAATTTAAATAATTCTTTTTTCTTTAATTCTGTGGTTTTAAGGAGGTCACCCTAGTACATGCACTAGAGAAGACAGTAAGAAACTGTTTATCGGTTCTTAGACCACTGCGTTACATTAACATAATAAACTTAGTAACTTGCTTTTGGGCAACGCCCGCGTTAATGTCTCTCGTGTGTGAAATGCTACAAGACTACAAACTTTCCATCCAGTGGCGGCTCCCACTTTGTTTCTACTGTCTCCTATACCCATACGACAATTATTGTGGTAAATATCTAATACTTAGAAAAAGTTCACGTGGCTTCTACGCTCATTATCGTTTTTTTACGAAAGTATATTAATATACGTATTAACACCTTGAGTGTTCGTAAATGATTTTCAATAACAGCTGTTATACCTAATTAATTGAATGTATATGAGATCTCTCAAGACACACCCCAGCAGCGTCAATACAGTGCTGCCACCTTCCTGTGGACATAGTTATTACGTCACGGAACCATTGTTTGGGGGTACTACACACCCACTTGTGGACAGTTGCCTGCAGTTCCCTATTGTTGCCAACATTTTACCTTGCAGCACGTCCTTAATGTAGTCGACAACGTGCACACACGTTTTAGACTTCTTCCTTATAACACAGCATACTTCATATTTGTCCATGATAGTCAGCTTCCATCTTTCTCTACTTAACAACAACAAGCGTTATACACTCTTCACAACTGCCATCTAGTGTCAGTGCGGTGTATTAGCATTAGTTTCTGGTCCTACGAGAGTGGTGGTGGTGGTGTTTAAGGGCCCGTCGACAGCTAGGTCATTTGGGGGTCCTACGAGAGGATGTGTCGGTAGATGGCGTGGTATTTTGTAAACAATGCAGTTGTAAATTATACCCAAACACCCGTTTTATTTATTTATTTATTTGTTTCCTTTTTTATTTATTTACTAATCTGTAGATGCCATTGTATTGCTCGTGTGTGAGTGGGTTTGTCTTGAATGTTTTAGAGCATTATATGCAGCTATAGTTACTGTTGTTATTTTTGTATTCGTAACACAGAAGAGCATTAAATATATATTACGATATTTAGTTTTCGAAAGTGATTTTATTCCAGTGTTATTGCAGAGTAAGATTTGCAAAGGTGAGTACATTCTTTGTTGTATGGTAACGATGTTCAAGCATTATAATTGTTTGAAAGCGCGATACTTTACCTCTGTGATATTTGAAGTTAGAAATATTGCTTCTAATGTACGTTGGCAGTACTACTTTTCCGCGTAATTTCGTCTGCAGTTTAGTGTAATGTCGGCCACGTTGAGTTCCTGGGAACTGCCGATAAGCTGTTTCATCTTTAACTGACTCTTGTCTGTAACTCACTCACTGCGCTCTTTCCCTCGCTTCTTTATATAGCGAGAACGTCGTAATACGGAACTTTCTCGAACTTCTACAAATACGACGGCTGCTGGAAACTTCTCGAATAATCTGCAAAGCGCCGTTTGGTCCTGCCACTGTGATTATTGGTACGTATTCAGAACAGTCACGTGAGGCAGACTCGCCTTCGTTGCTGCCACTAGCTCCTCTTACGTCACAACACAATATCTAATTAATGTGAAGTAGATAGCGGAATAGGCATTTGTAAGAGTAGTTTGTAAAAGAGTGAGTATAGAAAATCATGTGAGTGCAAAACATCAGACACAAGAAGGAATTCGGTCACGTGGAAAGTTGCTAAGTAAACATAGCGAATGCCGCCACTGAAACAGTGTACAAACATTAAAACTGAGTGAAATATACTCTACGACAGTATCTCACGTAATATGCAAATTTGAACGCTTCTTGTGAAAAGGTCAGAAACGTTGTGTACCATTACATTTTGTGATATTCAAGGATTTTGCAAATGTTTTAAACTGAAATATAAATTTCAGTTAGGTTCTCCGTGTAATTATTAACAGATGCAGATTATGGTATTCCTGTTCTCACTACACCTAATTTCTCCCTTTGTTCTCACAGTCTATACATACCTACTGTTAAACCAATAGACAATTATAAAGAAAATCTGGTGATGTGTTGTTTTCACAACAATGAGACTAAAAGCTATGAAAAGTGCATTTTTTATGAAGTAAACCTTTATGAGCAATTCCTTGTTATCTGTGTGAGTTTTTCTTAAATGGAAAACCGTTATTCACTTTTTATCTCTTTTCCTTGCAAAAAGAACGGAATTCCTAAGTAATCACATAGCGACAGCTCTTAAAACATTTGAGTATCACTTAAATCCTACTGTATTCCCACATTCCCCTTGCACCTACAAGGAAATAAGCAATAAGATAATTTGTACAAATGTTTATCTCAACTAACACGAAGAAGATATAGGAATAAGAGTTTGTAAGAATGATCATTACAAGAGTAGAGAAAGTCATGTGAGTGCAACACACCAGAATTGCTCTATTCACACGGCCACCCTTAGGTCGAAGGTGCCAGCTGTTTGTGTAAAGTTGGTACAACTGCCATATGAACGGTTACCTACGTCTTTAAGGTGAAATGTTCTGAACAGCACCTTACTGACTTGTAAGAAGTATATGACAGAGTATAGGAAAACACATTTCAATCTTCTATCTGTTTCATTCTCTCGCACATGTCAGAATGTATAAATTTGAAATTCGCTCTCCGAATGGTATATGCAAAGTGAGGTAGATCTATTCCCACACTTCTAGAAAACAATAGAAGTATCTTATCAAACCTACCTACCTACGCATCCACCTACCTACGCACCCACCTACCTACCTACGCACCCACCTACCTACCTACGCATCCACCGACCTACCTACGCACCCACCTACCTACCTACGCATCCACCTACCTACCTACGCACCCACCTACCTACCTACGCACCCACCCACCTACCTACGCACCCACCTACCTACGCACCCACCTACCTACCTACGCACCCACCTACCTACCTACGCACCCACCTACCTACGCACCCACCTACCTACGCACCCACCTACCTACGCACCCACCTACCTACCTACGCACCCACCTACCTACCTACGCACCCACCTACCTACGCACCCACCTACCTACGCACCCACCCACCCACCTACGCACCCACCTACCTACCTACGCACCCACCTACCTACCTACGCACCCACCTACCTACCTACGCATCCACCTACCTACGCACCCACCTACCTACCTACGCACCCACCTACCTACCTACGCACCCACCTACCTACGCATCCACCTACCTACCTACGCACCCACCTACCTACCTACGCACCCACCTACCTACCTACGCACCCACCTACCTACCTACGCACCCACCTACCTACCTACTAATCCACCTACCTACCTACGCACCCACCTACCTACCTACGCATCCACCTACCTACCTACGCACCCACCTACCTACCTACGCACCCACCCACCTACCTACGCACCCACCTACCTACCTACGCACCCACCTACCTACCTACGCACCCACCTACCTACCTACGCACCCACCTACCTACGCACCTACCTACGCACCCACCCACCCACCTACGCACCCACCTACCTACCTACGCATCCACCTACCTACGCATCCACCTACCTACGCACCCACCTACCTACCTACCTACGCACCCACCTACCTACCTACGCATCCACCTACCTACGCACCCACCTACCTACCTACCTACGCATCCACCTACCTACCTACGCACCCACCCACCTACCTACGCACCCACCTACCTACCTACGCACCCACCTACCTACCTACGCATCCACCTGCCTACGCACCCACCTACCTACCTACGCACCCACCCACCCACCTACGCACCCACCCACCTACCTACGCACCCACCCACCCACCTACGCACCCACCCACCTACGCACCCACCCACCTACCTACGCACCCACCTACCTACCTACGCACCCACCTACCTACCTACGCACCCACCTACCTACGCACCCACCTACCTACCTACGCACCCACCTACCTACGCACCCACCCACCCACCTACGCACCCACCTACCTACCTACGCACCCACCTACCTACCTACGCACCCACCCACCCACCTACGCACCCACCCACCTACCTACGCACCCACCCACCTACCTACGCACCCACCTACCTACCTACGCACCCACCTACCTACCTACGCACCCACCTACCTACGCACCCACCTACCTACCTACGCACCCACCTACCTACGCACCCACCCACCTACCTACGCATCCACCTACCTACGCACCCACCTACCTACCTACGCACCCACCTACCTACCTACGCATCCACCTACCTACGCACCCACCTACCTACCTACGCACCCACCCACCCACCTACGCACCCACCCACCTACCTACGCACCCACCCACCCACCTACGCACCCACCTACCTACGCACCCACCTACCTACCTACGCACCCACCTACCTACGCACACACCTACCTACCTACGCACCCACCTACCTACGCACCCACCCACCTACCTACGCATCCACCTACCTACGCACCCACCTACCTACCTACGCACCCACCTACCTACCTACGCATCCACCTACCTACGCACCCACCTACCTACCTACGCATCCACCTACCTACCTACGCACCCACCTACCTACGCACCCACCTACCTACCTACGCACCCACCCACCTACCTACGCACCCACCTACCTACCTACGCACCCACCTACCTACCTACGCACCCACCTACCTACGCACCCACCTACCTACCTACGCACCCACCTACCTACGCACCCACCCACCTACCTACGCATCCACCTACCTACGCACCCACCTACCTACCTACGCACCCACCTACCTACCTACGCATCCACCTACCTACGCACCCACCTACCTACCTACGCATCCACCTACCTACCTACGCACCCACCCACCTACCTACGCACCCACCTACCTACCTACGCACCCACCTACGCACCCACCCACCTACCTACGCACCCACCTACCTACCTACGCATCCACCTACCTACGCACCCACCTACCTACCTACGCATCCACCTACCTACGCACCCACCTACCTACCTACGCACCCACCTACCTACCTACGCACCCACCCACCTACCTACGCACCCACCTACCTACCTACGCATCCACCTACCTACGCACCCACCTACCTACCTACGCATCCACCTACCTACGCACCCACCTACCTACCTACGCACCCACCTACCTACGCACCCACCCACCCACCTACGCACCCACCCACCTACCTACGCACCCACCTACCTACCTACGCATCCACCTACCTACGCACCCACCTACCTACCTACGCATCCACCTACCTACCTACGCACCCACCCACCTACCTACGCACCCACCCAACCTACCTACGCACCCACCTAGCTACGCATCCACCTACCTACGCATCCACCTACCTACCTAAGCACCCACCTACCTCCCTACGCACCCACCTACCTACCTACGCATCCACCTACCTACCTACGCATCCACCTACCTACCTACGCATCCACCTACCAACGCACCCACCCACCTACCTACGCACCCACCTACCTACCTACGCATCCACCTACCTACGCATCCAGCTACCTACACATCCACCTACCTACCTAAGCACCCACCTACCTCCCTACGCACCCACCTACCTACCTACGCATCCACCTACCTACCTACGCACCCACCTACCTACCTACGCATCCACCTACCTACCTAAGCACCCACCTACCTACCTACGCACCCACCTACCTACATAAGCACCCACGTACCTACCTACGCATCCACCTACCTACGCATCCACCTACCTACCTAAGCACCCACCTACCTCCCTACGCATCCACCTACCTACGCATCCACCTACCTCCCTACGCACCCACCTACCTAACTACGCACCCACCTACCTACCCACCCACCTACGTACCCACCTACCGACACACCCACCTACCTACCTACGCATCCACCTACCTACGCATCCACCTACCTCCCTACGCACCCACCTACCTACCTACCTACGCACCCACCCACCTACTAACCCACCTACGCACCCACCTACCTACACACTCACCTACCTACCTACGCACCCACCTACCTACGCATCCACCTAACTACCTACGCACCCACCTACCTACCTACGCATCCACCTACCTACGCATCCACCTACCTACCTAAGCACCCACCTACCTCCCTACGCACCCACGTACCTACCCACCCACCTACACACCCACCCCCCTACACACCCACCTACACACCCACCCACCTACCTACACACCCACCCACCTACCCACCTACCTACACAACCACCCATCTACCCACCCACCTATCTACACATCCACCCACCCACCTACCTTCACACCTACCCACCTACACACTCACCCACCTACCTTCACACCCACCCACCTACCTTCACATCCACCCACCTACCTACACAACCACCCACCTACCCACCCACCTGCCTACACACCCACCTACCCACCCACCCACCTACACACCCACCCACCTACCTACACAACCACCCACCTACACACATGGCGGCGCCGTGGCCGAGCGGTTAGCGCGCTCGCCTACCACCTAGGCGGCCCGGGTTCGATCCCAGGGACCCGCATGTGGTATTCGTGGTGGACGAAACGGCGTCTGGGCGGGTTTTCTCTGGGTACTCCGGTTTCCCCCGCCATCTCATTCCACCGGTGCTCCATCTTCATTCCATGTATCATCAGTGTCACCGCCTGTGGTGCCGTAGTAGTAAAAGCGGGCGTTAAACACATCACACACACCTACACACCCATCTACCCACCCACCTACCCACCCACCTACCCACCCACCTACCTTCACACCCACCCACTCACCCACCCACCTACCTTCACACCCACCCACCTACCCACCCACCCGCCTACCTACACAACCACCCACTTACCCACCCACCTACCTATACACCCACCCACCCACCTACCTTCACACCCACCCACCTACACACCCACCCACCCACCTACCTACACAACCACCCACCTACCCACCCATCCACCTACACACCCACCCACCTACCTTCACACCCACCCACATACCCACCCACCTACCTACACAACCACCCACCTACACACCCACCTAACCACTCACCCACCTACCTACACAACCACCCACCTACACACCCACCTACCCACCCACCCACCTTCCTTCACACCCACCCACCTACCTACACAACCACCCACCTACCCACCCACCTACCTTCACACCCACCCACCTACCTACACAACCACCCACCTACCTACACAACCACCCACCTACCCACCCAGCTACCTTCACACCGACCCACCTACACACCCACCCACCCATCTACCTTCACACCCACCCATCTACCTTCACACCCACCCACCTACCCACCCACCTACCTACACAACCACCCACCTACCCACCCAGATACCTACACACCCACCTACCTACCCACCCACCTACATACCCATCCACCCACCTACCTACCTTCACACCCACCTACACACCCACCCACCCATCCAAATCATCCATCCGTCCGTCCGTCCGTCCGTCTCTGTCTCTCTGCCTGCCTGTCTGATTTATTCGTTTGTTTGTTTGTTTGCTTGTTTGCTTGTATGTTCGTTCGTTGGTTCGTTTGTTCGTTCGTTCGTTCATTCATTCATTTATTAGTCTCAAAACATATGTCTGATGAAATCTTGATATGTAATTTTTAGGTGTAATACAATGCTTCCTCTAGTTACTGTAAATACGTATTAGAGAAAGAAATCAGATACTGTGGAAACAGTTTGTAGATAAATAAATAGAATAATTTGTGATAGTAGCACCCTAATATTACAAGCAATATACACACTTACATGCACAAGGTAAACAGAGTGCCCACTTGTTGGGTATTTAAGAAAACCTCTGTGACGGGACCCGCCAGCTTTAATGTAATAAAATGGCAAGACCGTAAGTTCATAATTTCAATGTAGAAAAGAGACGCAGGTGAGCAAGTTGGAGCGAGTTGCACAAAACAAAGGAGACCATGTGACATGTGAGGGGGAAATAAACTAGTTGACTGGGCTACCAACTTGTGCACATCAAGCTGACAGATACCAGGCCACCCTTGCTTCATAGTAGGTATACCACAAAGTGATACAGTCAACCGTAAATAAGTCTACTTATCATACAAACTTGAGTCAAATTTTGTCTGCCCAACTATATCCCCAGTACCCATAAGGCTACTTAACGTGACAGTGTGGAATTTTCTAATTCTTAGGTGTGAGTGTGAGTGTGTGTGTGCGTGTGTGTGTGCGTGTGTGTGTGTGTGTGTGTGTGTGTGTGTGTGTGTGTGTGTGTGTGTGTGTGTGTGTGTGTGTGATGGAGGGGGAACAGCTCGACCCTGACATGGATCTATTGTAGAAAAAAATAATTAATACGAAAATATTAACTATCAAAACATGTATTTTTATACGTCTACCAGCCTAAATAGACCTCGATTACAAAAGATGTTCTAGAAAAACAATCTAATCGAAACCACCAACACAAATACGCAGGAAATTCTGGTAGACTGTTTGCAGATTGAAGTTCAGTGCGAACGCACTTAAAAGTGCTATAAAGTTAATTCTATCTAGATATTTATGTCATGTTTCAGCTATACAACTATTAAATTGTATTTTTGCTTTCGTATTGTATACAATGTTGTCACGAGTGTATAAGTTATTTGAATATGGTACCTCATGTGAAAATTCGGACACAGCATCTCTTCAGGCTGCTGATTTTATTTACCTTTTCATATTTTTATTCTTTTAAAGGTCTTTATTCTCCACCCATTGCTTTGATCTTGGATTTGCTTTCCATTTAATTTATTTTCTCTCAACTTCTGCACGCTCATGCCAGCCCAGCTGGGGCCTTTGATCTCAAATACGCTATCCATGTATTTCATACACTTTCTGTCCACTACAGCGATTTCTCTTCTTTTATTTGATCTGTCTGCTGCAGCCACTTCAAGCTTTCGTTTTGGTGAATCTGCTCCTGTTTGAAAATGTGTAGTTTATATTAAATATACCACTCAATTTAATACCAAACAGTTTAATTATATTATTATATCAGTAAGGTATGTAAGTAATAAGCCATTTATATTAATACTAGCTGGTATTACCCATGGTGTGATGGTTTATCTGTAGAATATTTAGTCTTAGGTTGCACTTGTCTAATAATCTTTCTTTGGAGGCACTTAAAAATATGACATAATACATTTAAGAATGAAACCTTGTTTATGCTCAGTAACTAACTTATATAAAACTTAAGAGGTAGAACTGGAACTTAAAAGTTCAATGCCACAACTGGGATTGAATTTTTAAGTTCCAGTTCTACCTCTTAAACTTTGCCCACACACGGCTTGTGTGTTTAAAAACACCAACAGTAAGTTTGTTGGCACAAATAAATAATAATTATATAAAACTATTTAAAAAGGCAACAAAGTCCAAATTTAACTGCGTTCTTGCTCTATGATCCATGTCAAGCAATGTGGCAAATGTCCAAAATTTAATCCAGTTACTTTTGTATCATGTTATTTTTCTTCTTAACTATTGCGCAAAAACACAGTTCTTTTCTACTGACGTCAATACAGTCTGCAGTCTTTCGTGACATTACAACTCACCACTGTTTTCTTCTGGTAACCTTTCCACACTCCTTTCACTTTCTTCACTTTGTCTCCCACACAGTAACTGACGATATAATCACTCAACGCTCATTAAAACTTCCTTACTTCGACGCGAGATATCTTCCACGACGAGAGCACCATCGTAGCTGTAACTCTTGCTGTTTTTTCGCCTCCTTACATAGCGGAGATAACGTCACATGCACTTTTCGAAAACCTTTACAAACACGCCGCGTTGCCGTACGGCTCTCGAAGGCTCTGGAAAACCCCTTGTGTAGCTGCTTAATTGCTGTTACGCGTTAGTGGTGTGTGAAAGTTTGACCTTGAGCGCCTTTGTTCGCCAGCCTAGTATGTGGTGTGAAGTAGCGTTTACCCGACCGTCCTTTGTTGTGCGCCGCGTCCGGATCACATAAATGTGTATATAATATTTATTATGAATATATTTATTATTGCACGTATTTATTATTTTGTTATCATCATTTGCTACGTGGAGTGTACAACATGAAAGCGAATGTGCCAAAACGTAGCGCCAAGCGTACATTGACTACGTTGTTTGCGTGTGTGCAAGTTTTTTGTGGGTGGTAATGATAAGTTGTGTGTAGTGCAATAAAAGGGGACAGGTAGCAGTGGTGCCAACCACACGTACCTAAGTGAAGTGTACAGAAAGAGACGGTGAATGTGTTTGCATCCCCATGTGTATGATGCCCCATGAAAGTTTTAATTAGCAAACCTTTTCCCTGACCAGCGAGTTAAAATAAATTGCAAACTGTTTTACACCTCCCAGCAAGAAAATGTAACAAGCACGAGAACTTGCAATAAAGATGAAACGGAGTATGCTTTTGAATAAATCCCTCCTAAATTTAAAGGAATTTTAAACAAAATTAAAAATAAAGTCCTAATCTTGAATTAAGTTTTTTGTTCGTTGTGCTACTGCTAATTAGCTTTTATTACGTCTTATGAAAGTTGTATGAGCACAATAAGGTTTCGCCGCGGTCGAACCAACTAACGTTGCTTTGTTGGTGCAATAAATTATCTGAAATAACAAACTATAATTCAGGAATATTTTAAATTACTCAACTCATTACTTGCTACATACTTTGGAGGTTATTTCATAGCAAATTTCTTTAAGGGTATCACATGTATTAAGTATATCCAGAAAATATCATGTATACGTGAAAATACCTGTTTTGAGACAATAAGCCACTTTCAGAAAAATATCTGTGCATGTCTGTGTGTGTGTTTGTGTGTGTGTGTGTGTTTGTGTGTCTGTATATATGCGTGTATTTGTCAGCCAGTGATCAGCATAACTCTAAAAGGAAGCTTTTCAGGAAAATTTCCCACTCCATTCTACGTAGAAAATTTTTCAAAACTTTTGATTTTCTCAAAAATGGCTGTATTTATATTAAAATACCAATTTAAGATGCTCATGCCAAATCAAATGTATATCTTGAATTTTCTGGAAATGTACTCTGAAATCGTCTTCATCCTGGATCAGTTTTGCATAACTGATAAACCGTAAGAGATAGACCAAATCTTACTATACAAAAATTTAGAGCTTATTAAAACACATAATTCATACCAAATACATTTTTGTTTTCTGGAATGAACAATTTCCGAGATACTGATTATTTGCCTTAATTGTATTTTACCATGCAAAGAGAACATAATTTGAAAATTTCAAAAGATTTCTCAACTAACACGAAGAAGATATAGGAAGAAGAGTTTACAAGAATGGTTAATACAAGAGTAGAGAAAGTCATGTGAGTGCAACACATCAAATTTCAAAATGTTATTTTCAACATCTGTGTTTTCAACTGCCAACTCTTAAAAAGATGAAATACTTAATATTCTTCACTTGTGTGAGTAGATCATTCTATTCTGTTGGAGTTTTGAAGACGTAATATTGAGATTTGGGGTTCAGTCGATCACCAGAGGCAGTCATCGAGCAGCTTGTTCGCGACTGAGTTAACCTTACAAGCTTATCACGTATCATAAAACATGTGGTGTGTTTATCACATCTTACCAGGTGAAAATGTGTCATACAGTTATACTTTACTCTCACTATTGGAACATAAACAAAGTATTATCTGAACAGGTTGTAGCTAGTAGCTTCTAAAACAGCTATAAAACACCTACTTCGGAGCTATACATTTTCTAACTTCCTGGAAATGCGTACAAGCTGCAAGGTAAGATTCAGTGCTATAAGAATTTGTTATACCAGTGGTGCTTAGTTGCTCCTTATTGTTCTTAAGGACGCAGTGAAATGGCTTGCCTGACAATGAAGTGAGTGAGTGTGTTGGGTTTAAGGGCCCGTCGACAAGCTTGCCTGACAATGAAAAACCATAGAAGTGTAGGAAGCGACAGCGAGTTACAAGTCTGTAACCATGTTATTTTACTATTCTATGAATCCGTGCCACTTCATATCTGGCTCGGCTTTACAGTGTTCTGGACGTCAAGTCTGGGCGCTAGCGGGGTTTGCAGGGGAAGGAGGATAGCTCATATACGTGCCGGTTAGTACGGATACGTTGGCAGCACCTGCAAATTAAGGCAATGCTCTGTATTGAGCAATGAGAAATAAGTCATCAATCACTACTGCAGTGCAAAAATGGAAAATCTTGTTTTGTTCTATAATATTGGTCATTCATGTTCCATTGTTTATAGTTCCAATTAAATGAGTCATTGTTCTCTATAATACTGCTTGCGCTGCCAAGAATACCACACGTTTAAAAGTATTTTTCCCTTGAATTTCGACATATATCTCACTTGAGCAAACCTTAAATTACTTATTTCTCTCGCCCCTCAAATTGTTTGTGCTATATTTCCGCATCTCAAATTTTGCGCCCGGAGCCTGCTCCGAGAGGTAGTAATGTACTGTATATGTTTGCAGGGGAATGCAGCAGTCTACTGAGATGAGCGGAAAACACAGGAAATACCGGCTGAGATCACAAGTAGGTATTCCAGATTCTTGAGTTATACTCTACTAGCTGAAATACCGGCGTTGCCCCTCGTTTCACTAATTCATCTCTACAATGTTTGCACTTAGACATAGCCTTGTATATCTCTGGATATAGTCAAACATATGTATTGATAAACTTAAACAAAGATGTAATTAAAAGTACTATAATGCACTATAAAGAACAAAAAATGAAGAAAATAAAAATAAAAACAATAGGTAGACCATATGCAAAAGAACATTTGAATCACCAAAAATACTACACAAAGAAAAGTTAGGTTGCACTTCTATTTCAATCATATAGAAAATTGTATATACTGTTTACAGAAAAGCGAGTAGAAAAAAGTATGTGCATGTATTACGTTAAAAAAAGCGACTAGAGAAAATCGTATGAACATAATACCTCGCATTTCTACTTCAATCATATCACATGGGTTGTATATAGAAGAGCAAGTAGAGAAAGAAATGTGAGCGTGCTAGCAAAACGAAACGTGAATAGAGAAAACCGTGAATGTAATGCGTTGCATTTCTATTTCAAACCTGTATAAAACTGTTTTTAGAGGAGGGAATAGAGAAATAAGTGTGATTGTGTTTCGCAAAAGAAATGTGAGTAGAGAAAACTCTGAATGTCATAGATTATGCATGAACATTCTGTGTGTTTTAAAGAACAGAGTTTATAGTATGATGCTGAAATTACGATTTCCTAAAATAAATGCTCATTGTAAAAGAGTAATGGACGTAATGAAGTAGGATTAGTAATTAATTGATTTATAGAGAAGATGGTCCAACAGAGAGAAAATATAAAATCAGAGGAATGTATTGCATCAATTTAAGGTCTATGAAACATTCTGTATCGGGAATTTGTTTCATGTTACAGTGGAGAAAAGGTCGTTAGGTAATTAGCAGAGCACGAGAGGGTAGTTCATTAGGGACGAGGTACAAATTGGAGCAATTGACCGCGACTGGACGAATGGTTACAAGTAGAGAAGTGAAAGGGGACAATGTAGCTTCGAAGTAGATGGACTTCTAGGAGCTAAAAAGTACTTACTTGGCGTTAACTGATTAGCGGGCACACAGAGAAGAGGTAAAGCGGGACCGGTTACAACTACACCATGCATGGGTAATGCAATTCTGTGTTTACGGCCATGGGTTAAAATAAACCTTTTTGTATTTCACTGTTAAAATCAGAAAGCAATTCTCGCTATAACAGCGATAAATTAGGATTTTTGCATTTTATTTCAGATAGTGATAACCACAGTAGCGTCGTTGGTAGCACTGAACCATGGCATGTCCATCAGTCACGCTACAGTGTTGGTACCGCAGATCCAGGCAGAAAATGGCACTATACAAATGGACGAAGACACCGCCTCCTGGATAGGTAAATGTGCATCACTTCTTCCCCTTACTCCTTAGTTCAACTTTACGTCATGTCTCTCTCTCTTTAGGCACGCGCCTTTCATAACTTGGATAAGCGTATGAGTGAGTGAGTGAGTGACTGAGTGGGTGAGTGAGTGAGTGGGTGAGTGAGTGAGTGAGTGAGTGACTGAGTGGGTGAGTGAGTGAGTGAGTGACTGAGTGAGTGAGTGACTGAGTGAGTGAGTGAATGACTGAGTGGGTGAGTGAGTGACTGAGTGGGTGAGTGAGTGACTGAGTGAGTGGGTGTGTGAGTGAGTGAGTGAGTGAGTGGGTGAGTGAGTGAGTGGGTGAGTGAGTGACTGACTGAGTGAGTGAGTGACTGAGTGATTGAGTGATTGAGTGACTGAGTGAGTGAGTGGGTGAGAGTGAGTGACTGAGTGAGTGAGTGACTGAGTGAGTGGGTGTGTGAGTAAGTGAGTGAGTGAGTGAGTGGGTGAGTGAGTGGGTGAGTGAGTGAGTGGGTGAGTGAGTGAGTGACTGAGTGAGTGACTGAGTGAGTGAGTGAATGACTGAGTGAGTGGGTGAGTGAGTTAGTGGGCGAGTGAGTGAGTAACTGACTGAGTGAGTGGGTGACTGAGTGAGTGACTGAGTGAGTGAGCGACTGAGTGCGTGAGTGAGTGAGTGAGTGAGTGAGTGACTGAGTGAGTGACTGAGTGAGTGAGTGACTGAGTGAGTGACTGAGTGAGTGAGTGACTGAGTGAGTGACTGACTGAGTGAGTGAGTGACTGAGTAAGTGACTGAGTGAATGAGTGAGTGACTGAGTGGGTGAGTGAGTGACTGAGTGGGTGAGTGAGTGAGTGACTGAGTGAGTGAGTGACTGAGTGGGTGAGTGAGTGAGTGATTGATTGAGTGAGTGACTGAGTGAGTGAACTTTTGGTGTTTAAGGGCCCGTCGACAAGTGGGCTATTAGAGCCCGGATAAGCGTATGGTGTGATACGTAAAATACATTTTTTATCACATATGCTGTTTTGATCCTCTTCTTCAAGATCAATTTCTGATGTAGGTTTCAATTTATCTTCAGAATTTGAATCATGTGATTCATACACATGTAAAACATCATTATCACAAGATAGATGAGGCACATCTAAATCATTGGTATTTTTTATGTAGGTAGATCATTCTGCTGTTTGTTTTCGATATAGGAAAATTTATTCTAGTTTTGGCCAGTTCTAACCCCTGTTGCAATATCAGACACTTTTTGAAACAAACCCTGTATCATTTGGTGAGTTGCATTGTTTCAGCCAGCCTCTACAACTTCGCCTCGCCATTGGGTGCCCTAATTGGAGGCATTCTGTCTGAGTTGATTGGGAGAAGATGTAGTCTTCTGATGGCACTCGCCAGCATGACTGTCGGTTGGATCACCATCTTCCTGAGTGAGACCAGCGGTGTCATTATGGCCGGCAGGTGTCTTGAAGGAGTGGCCAAAACAATGGCCGTCACGGCAGTCTCAGTGAGTCATTTTTATGATTGTACTGGGTGGACAAGTACTGTTAAATATTTAAGCCCCAGTGAAGAATTAATTGATTTAATTTGTCTTCCCTGTTTGTAGAAGAGTGAGTGATGTTATAATGTGTGCATCAGGTGCTGACGGACGAGACGGTTCACCCCATATGTCGAGGCTTCGTCTTCCCCCAGTATGCCACGACCCTCTCTCTTGGCATATTCGCCATGATGGGTCTTGCCACGTTGGTGAGCTGGAGGACATTGTCGCTGCTTGCTGCTGGAGTAACATTCGCGTCCTTTATCAGCTTTGTGTTCCTTGTATCTGAGACACCAGCGTGGCTTGTACGGAGAGGTCACCTCTTGAGAGCACAGAAGGTTCTTCGCCGAATATGGGGTCCTTCAAGACAACAACAGGTTAATATACAATCTCTTGTGACCACAGTGGATACATTGTTTAGATAGCTTGTTAAACTGCAACGAAGATTTAATTCATTTCATTTACCTCCCACAACTGTCTAGCAAAAGTAGACCGCTTGATTGATTTACAGAAACAAATTAATAGAAATCCTTTCACCTTTATTTACAATTCGGTATTTCTGAATGACGCAACGTTCATGGTACGTTTTCTGCATTCACGGTGAACTTGAAATGAAATTCTGCCACTAACGTTTTCAATACGGCAGCACCTGATGATACTGACATACTGAACATTGTATATCACAGGACAGAACGTAAATACTGTACACCATGGCATGTTCAGTAATACGATATGTATCACCAGCTAGACGCACAGTAGACTTCCTGCGAGACTTGCAAGAAACTCAGGCTACGGCCCGATTGTGTCATCCTTGGAACAGCTGATCGAGGCGAACCGAGGCCAACGTCAATATCACTTTCCCGTTTGAAGGAAACGAGTAAGGAAATGACATCCATTGAAGTGTCACTCATTATTGGAAATAAAAACGCGTAACAAAATTATCTAAACAATATAATACGTTACATTAATAAATCACATATCAATATAATAAAGATTAACTATCTAACCACGTCAGTAGCTACTCGTATTATAAAATTTTAAATAAGAGTCACGTGATTATTGCAAAACTTAATTCCACTGAAAGCCAATAATTACATGTAAATGGAGCATTCCATTCTCATTAGTATTTTGATTTTTAGTGGCCCATTGTGACTAACCGATATATTATTATAACTAATCAATCTTTTTAAAGGAATAGTAATATTGATATGTTGTCTACCCCGCAGAAGCTGGAAGACTTATTTTTCAATATTACTTGTATAAAGTACTTACCAATGTATCCACTTACCTTACATAATATTTATTAATGATGGAATCTATAAATTTTAACTTATTATTTTCGGGGCATATATAGTTTTCTCAGTTTCAGTTTTGTTGGCCTGGTGCCGGTAAAAAGTACCCAGCTTACAGCCTACAATTAACATTAACTTACAATTATAAATATTTACAAAGTTAACAGTATTTAGGTTTAACAAAAGTGCATACGGTGACAATCTTTAGGTCACCGAGAACAGTTTTTGAGTGTAGATTTGACCTTTAGATTGGCATCCCAGAAATTGAAGAAAAATACTAATTAAACTCAGTCTCTCAGATAAATTTACACATAAAATAGCAATTATCAACAATTGGCTAAGCTGTTATACCGTGTTAATTTGTAAAAGTAGAGAAAAGGTTGAGATATGATGTTATAAAGTTAGGTTAGGGTTTGAATATTGTAATTGATGGCTGCCTCTGATAACACAGGCTAAATGTTGATAACACAGAACTCTGTCATCCTGCTCATATAAGTACACGTTAACCTGGGTGTCGTTGCCTACATAATGTGTGAGTGAAGACATGGGATAAAATTTGACATAAGTATACTAGTTTTCCCTTTTTGATGAAGGGGGGGAAAATGTAAATGACCCAGCGACGGTCTGTTTCCTAAATGTATTGGTTTACTTGATAAATGTTAACATTCATTGCATTTGAGGTCGTATATGTCTCTGTCAGCACAGTTTTGTAGGTGCCGTCACGGAGTGAAACCTGAAGAAGCCCAGCATAGGCGGGGGGTATTTAAGTTTAATGTCTTTCAAGGATGCGACATAAAGATTTTGAAGAAACTAGCCCCAACATAAACTACCCTTTACATGGAAACTTTTTCGAAAATTTTGACTTTCTTGAAAATGGCCCTAACAACTTTGGTTAAAATGTCATATGTTTGAAATATTTTGATGACAAATGAAATGTACATCTTGAATTTTCCCCCTATAGCCCCTGTAGTCCTGTTTATTTTGGACGAATTTTGCCTAAATCGTAAACCGTTAGAGATAGACCAAATCATACTATACAAAAAATGTTGTTGTTGTTAGCTAATGCTGGATTTCTGACAATGAAGTCATTAATCGTCTTGCTCTCCAGTATTTTTCAACATAAATACTGAAGAGACTTAGCAGTAATAGTAACCGTTTTTAGAGAGCACCATATTTTTATGTTTTGGCGGTCACATCACCCTCTCACAACCCCCAGAATGTCTGGAGGACACACCTGTCGTTGGTTTACGGGTCTCATCGACATGACCGGAAGGATTATCAAAGTAAATTCACCGACCATATCCTCTACAAAAAATGTAGATCTTGCTAAAACATGCAATTTGTGTCCGAGTATATATATATATTTATTTATTTATTTTTTTTTTATTTTTTTATTTTTTTTTTTTTATTTATTTATTTTTTTTTTTTTTTTTTTTTTTTGTACAGTGAACCATTTCGGAGATATTCCTTGTTATTTTTGTCACTTTCGGAAAACAAAACTTTCGTGAAATGGAACATTGTTGTTCACTTTTTTACATGTTAAGCGTGCAAAGAGATGGCATGTCAAAGCTTTAAAAGAGTTGACTATCGCTCAAAGCCTACTGTATTCTAATATTCTCCTTGTACCTACAAGGAACTAAGCAATAAGATAATTTGTACAAATGTTTATGTTCACTAACATGAGGAAGATATAGGAATAAGAGCTTGTAAGAACGGTTGGTAAAGGAGTAGAGAAAGTCATGTGAGTGTAACATTTTTCAGGCGAGAGAAACATTTGAAGACCTGAGAAGGAGATATGCAGTAGAGGAAAGCTCGTCCAGCTCGGCCTGGTGTATAACATCGGTTTGCAAGAAGCTTGTGCACCCACATTTTCTGAAGCCCTTCCTCATAATGCATGTTATTAACGTGTTCATTCAACTGTTTTGTGGGAACCACCTGGTGATCAACTACAGTGTGGACATGGTGTCACGTATGGCGGAGCACTACGACCCCTACGTGGTCAGCACCATCCTTTCCTTACTTCGGGCGCTTGTGTTGTTTATCGTTGGAGTAACAATCAAATTTCTTGGTAGACGAGGCTATATGATGATCTCTGGAATAGGATCCGCAATCTCTGCTCTAGCCCTAGGTACGTCATGAACAATACGCATGGTGGTGGTGATGGTGCGGGTGGTGATGGTGAAGTGGTGGTGATGGTGGTGGTGGTTGTGGTGGTGGTGATGGTGGTGGTGGTTGTGGTGGTGATGGTGAAGTGGTGGTGGTGGTGGTTGTGGTGGAGTGGTGATGGTGGTGGTGGTGATGGTGAAGTGGTGGTGGTGGTGGTTGTGGTGATGGTTGTGGTGATGGCGGTGGTGAAGGTGGTGGTGGTGATGATGGTGAAGTGGTGATGGTTGTGGTGGTGATGGTGAAGGTGGTGGTGGTGATGGCGAAGTGGTGGTGGTGGTTGTGGTGATGGTGGTTGTGGTGGTGGTGATGGCGAAGTGGTGATGGTGGTGGTGACGGTGAAGTGGTGATGGTGGTGGTGGTGGTGGTGGTGATGGTGAAGTGGTGGTGGTGGTGGTTGTGGTGATGGTGGTGATGGCGGTGATGGCGAAGTGGTGATTGTGGTGGTGGTGAAGGTGGTGGTGATGATGGTGAAGTGGTGATGGTTGTGGTGGTGGTGATGTTGAAGTGGTGATGGTGGTGCTGGTGGTGGTGGTGAAGTGGTGATGGTGGCGGCGGTGATGCTGGCGGTGGTAGTGTTGGTGGCGGCGGTGATGCTGGCGGTGGTAGTGTTGGTGGCGGTGGTGATGCTGGCGGTGGTAGTGTTGGTGGCGGTGGTGATGCTGGCGGTGGTAGTGTTGGTGGTGGTGGCGGCGGCGGCTGTAGTGACAGTGGCAGCGGTGGTGATGCTGGCGGTGGTAGTGTTGGTGGCGGCGGTGATGCTGGCGGTGGTAGTGTTGGTGGCGGTGGTGATGCTGGCGGTGGTAGTGTTGCTGGCGGCGGTGATGCTGGCGGTGGTAGTGTTGGTGGTGGTGGCGGCGGCGGCTGTAGTGACAGTGGCAGCGGTGGTGGAACTCCCTTGACAACCGTTGGACCACGGTATTGCCAATGCGGATGTCAATCGCACGCACAAATAAAATGTTTGCTAAGACCGGCCGTTAAAGTCTCTGGACATAGAGGGAGAGACAGTGAGCCACTTTTAAAATATTTGACTGTCAATTAAGTTTGTTTTATTGCCATTGTAGCTACAAGGAAAAACCATGTCTGCAAATGTTCATTTCAACTAACATGACATAGATAAAGAAATATGCGTTTAGTTTTAGAAAGCGAGTAGAGAAAGTCGTATGAGCGCGACAGTTGAGAATGTTTGACTTTTAGTCTCCCCTCTACTTATTTGGTGTGATTTTGGTTACAGGAGCTGTACTGTCTCCCGACCTGGACGTTCCAACAGAAGCGCGGGAAGCCCTGGGCGTATTTATGCTTGGTGTGTATGTGGCATCTTTCAGCTCCGGCTACTACGTGGTGCCCACGATGATGATCGGCGAGACCCAGCCGGCTGCAGTCAGAGGTTACCTCAGTGGATACATGTTTACTATGAACGACTTCGCTGCAGGAGGAGCGGTCAAGATGTACCCCTGGTTGCTCGATTCTCTCGGCTTCCATGGTATGTTCCTACTGTTTGGGATATCGTGTGCTATATGTGCAGTGTTGTCCTTCCTGTTTCTGCCGGAGACCAATGGCAAGACACTGGAGGAAATAGAAGACTACTTCAGGCAGAGCAACCTCATGTGGATCACCAGAAACAGATCACCGACGGAAGTGTCTGCTGAGCTACATGATCTGTGCCAAGGCAAATCTTCTTCCATGCCATAGTCATGAACCAAACCTGGAATATTGTGGAGTCCGAGAAACCCTAGTGTCTGTTCACCGGCTCATGGTCCTAGGGGAATGAGGGGAAGGGGACAAATATTCCTTGTAGTATAACCTCAGTTCTGCAATCGTCCGCGCAAACGTTGTTCTGCTGGTCACATTGCCAATTTAACTCCAATGTTAGTCGCGTTATATTTACTCGCTGCTAATTTCTCTTAATATCATTTATAAAATCATACCACTCGCTAGTTTCATGTTTCACGTAATGGCAAAACAAATCTGTGTTGCACTCACATGACTTTCTCTACTCATGTACTAAATTAATTATGTACTAAATAAATTATCTGAAATAACAAACTGTAATTCAGGAATATTTTAAATTACTCAATTCATTACTTGCTACATACTTTGGAGGTTATTTCATAGTAAATTTCTTTAAGGGTATCACATGTATTAAGTATATCCAGAAAATATCATGTATACGTGAAAATACCTGTTTTGAGACAATAAGCCACTTTCAGAAAAATATCTGTGCATGTCTGTGTGTGTGTGTGTGTGTTTGTGTGTGTGCCTATGTGATTGTATGTGTGTTAGTGTGTCTGTATATATGCGTGTATTTGTCAGTCAGTGATCAGCATAACTCTAAAAGGAAGCTTTGCAGGAAAATTCCCCACTCCATTTTGCATAGAACGGCCGCCTCCGTAGCGCAGCTGGCAGCGCGCTTGCCTGTGGCGCGGAGGACCCGGGTTCGATCCCCGGTACCAGCATGGGGATTTTATCCCCTCTGGGAGGTCTGGCACGGGGTGCACTCAGCCTCGCTAGGTCCCGGGGGGACCAATTGAGGAGCTACTTGATGGAGAAGTAGCGGCCCCAGGTCGAGAAGACCGCATAACTGGCCGGGAGGGCTCGAGGCGCTGACCACGTCCCACCCTCCAGTACTGCACCTCACCAATGACGCCTGTAGTGGGCAGAGGTGGGGGACGCAGCGGCTGGGCGGTAGGCCTTGGCCCTTCGTGGGCTGTCGCGCGGGGTTAAAAAAAAAAAAAAAAAAAAAAAAAAAAAAAAAAAATTCTGCATAGAACATTTTTCAAAACTTTTGATTTTCTCAAAAATAGCTGTATTTTGATTATGTTGTTGTTGTTTGTAGTATTTAACGCCCACTTTTACTACTACAGCACCGCAGGCGGTGACACTGATGATACATGGAATGAATATGGAGCACCGGTGGAATGAGATGGCGGGGGAAACCGGAGCATCCGGAGAAAACCCGCCCTGACGCCGCTTCGTCCACCACGAATACCACATGCGGGTCCCTGGGATCGAACTCGGGCCGCCTAGGTGATAGGCGAGCGCGCTAACCGCTCGGCCACTGCGCCGCCGTATTTTGATTAAAATACCAATTTAAAATACTCATGCCAAATCAAATGTATATCTTGAATTTTCTGGAAATGCACTCTGAAATCGTCTTCATCCTGGATCAGTTTTGCATAACTGATAAACCGTAAGAGATAGACCAAATCTTACTATACAAAAATTTAGAGCTTATTAAAACACATAATTCATGCCAAATACATTTTCTGGAATGAACAATTTCCGAGATACTCATTATTTGCCTTAATTGTATTTTACCATGCAAAGAGAACATAATTTGAAAATTTCAAAAGATTTCTCAACTAACACGAAGAAGATATAGGAAGAAGAGTTTACAAGAATGGTTAATACAAGAGTAGAGAAAGTCATGTGAGTGCAACACATCAAATTTCAAAATGTTATTTTCAACATCTGTGTTTTCAACTGCCAACTCTTAAAAAGATGAAATACTTAAGATTCTTCACTTGTGTGAGTAGATCATTCTATTCTGTTGGAGTTTTGAAGACGTAATAATGAGATTTGGGGTTCAGTCGATCACCAGAGGCAGTCACGCAACACGAAGTACGCTGTCAAAACTTGTAGTTAGGTTGAAACATTAATCAGGTGCCTACTGTTTATGAACTTGTGTCTCGAGTTGTGCATGTTCATAAATTATGCTCACCACGACCTTTATGATCAAACTTGAATGTAATACAAGTTGAGCAATTTATACAGTTCACTGCAGTATCCAAAACTTTACATTACTTGCTGCTTCCTTTTTCCTACGTGACACTATGACCTGTTTTGCAGACAGTTCAAGATATACATTTGATTCGTCATACAAATGTCTTAAATATATGGCATTGTAATACAAAGTCTTCAAGTTTATAACCTTTCTTAATCTTATGCACCTAACATCCTTACGCTGCCTTATGATTAACATACTAAATTGTTTCTATTTCGCAGTAAATAAACCAGCAAAGTTACATTTCTATTTACGCTTAAAAATATTTTAAAACTCTTTGATTAACATAGTAAATTCTTTGGTTTTAGACTTTGAAACACGAAATACATGTTTATATTAGATAAACTAACAATAAAGTGAACCCCTTAAAGTCTAACTATAACCTCCCTTTTATATGTTCACAAATACGAGTATTCAGAAAGTAACTTTTCAAATTCTAAATAAATACCTGTAAGATCACTAAAGTTTTATTTATGTTTGAGATCAAAGTTGTGCTTAATATTGTAACGTTTTATATTTGCAAATTGAAATCCGCATGTCCACCACTCTTCATGAAACAGACATACTCGCCACTGAATGAGACGTGTCGGAAACTGAACAGCAGGAAAGGGATGGCTGGTGAAGAGAGGCAAAAACGTGTTTTAGGGGAGTGGCCCAGTTGAGCCGATTTTGCCTATGTCTGTTTTATACACTTGAAACCATAGTAGTTAGATAACTGTTTTATTTCATTCCTTACGTCTTTCTCTATTTTTCTACATAGCTGTCATATTTGTTGAAACATTTTTCATAACGTTGAATGTCGACTCATAAAAGTCTGTCGTCTGTTGGGGTAACCAGTGAAAATTGTCAATCGCCGATCTTTACGGATCTTTGAACCAAATCTTGTGTGTTCATTAATGGCTGGTGGTTCATCTTCCGTCCGTTCTTAAAGTTCTCACACACTTACACACTGTGCTGTAACTCATGTCGATGAATATCCGCTACTGAAACGTTCCTTTTTCTCAAAAATAGAACCACGAACCATATTTCATAGTCAGCGGGTCCATATATAGTGTTAGACCGCTTGACTGTCACCAAAGCGACCCGGGTTTGACCCCAGGCGTGCACATGTGGGATGTATGGTGGACACACGGCGCAGCGGCAGATTTTCTCCGGGTTCTCCGGTTTCCCCCGCTATCATTCCACTAATTGCTCCTGTTATCTTTCGCCATCACTTCATATCATCCACTTCCTCACTAGGGGCTGATCACCCATTTTGGTTCCTCTGTATAATCAACTCCAGTTACGGACACCACCGGGAGGATTGACCACGTCCCACTTTCCACCACTGTACCCAGCTCAGTGGGCGGAGGTGGGGAACGCAGCGGCCGGGGGGCCGCCAAGGCTATACTAAAAGGTCCGCAGTACCACAGGACAGACATTTTCAGTGTCTCAAAAAGCAAAGTTTCTACAACACACCTTACATGTAATGTTTTCTCCATCTGCACAGACGTGATCTGAATCTAACTTATCCACAATTGCTTACATACGAGCATTTAGATTAAGACATACTCAAATATTTATTTCAATACAAATTAATCGAGAGTTAGGTTCCCTATTCACAGCTACTGCATTGTACTGTGCTATGCACACCTTGAAGCGGCTGTACGTAACACAGCCAGTGCCTACCTTGCCCTAATATAACGTAACTAAATATTGTTCTTTTAATTTGACTTTCTTGTGGTTTCTCACAAGTTTATGTATGTTGATTGCAGAGCACACAACAAGATTAAATTGACGTTACTGAAACTAGTATTCTAGTTTAAGTAACAGAGAGAGAGAGAGAGAGAGAGAGAGAGAGAGAGAGAGACAGACAGACAGACAGACACACAAACACATACACAGTGAGCTTTTCTTAAAATGCTTTTTTTTTATTCAGGGAGCCTCAAAACATATATTTACGGTGAAATCTCCACATCGAATTTTTGACTGTATTCCCATACTCCCCTTGTACCTACAAGGAAATAACCAATAAGATAATTTGCACAAATGTTTATCTCAACTAACACGAAGAAGATATAGCAATAAGAGTTTGTAAGAATGGTTAGTACAAGAGTAGAGAAAGTCATGTGAGTGCAACACAGATTTTTTTCTGCTCTCTGGTTTCTGTAGATCGTTAGGGAAATGTACAAGTAATGTTTCCTATCAGTTGGTTTCATCTTGAAGGGTATTGTGCACTGTTCCAGGCGCCCTCCGTAATCTCTCCACTCCTCGCTTCCTCTTGTGGGCCCGGGCTTACTCATGAACCGCTTGCTGACGGTCAAGGTTTCATAACGCTCCTCTACATATGCATGAGTAAGTTAAGTGATTATGCTATCAGTGGTTTAAGGTTACTTATGTTAAACATGCCTCAAGGCTGTAACAAGGGTATCTTATCAGACGGTACGTTTACAGGAAACTCAAACAGGCTACTTTTATCACTTAGGGAAATTTAACTGTAATTATAAACTTTACAATAACACCTATATAATTACGTGCATGTAACGGTAGGCCTGTCACATGAGGCTTACATAATCATGTTTTGCAACTTAAACTTGTTCTACGTGAAATTTGTGATAGTTTTATTTGCGCGTTATATACCGGGTGGAAGGGAAGTCATTACATTAATTTAAACCAGTGATACATCTCGGTTTTTGGAACACATTTTGTATCTTACGTTTTTGTGGCTATTTCCTATGGAGGTGTTTTAGCTTTGTCGAAAACAAGCTGGCAACACTGCAGATTGTGTCACTTTGACTAGGTCATTACATAAACAAGCACCGTAACAGTGCGTCTTAAAAACAAACTCATACCCTGCCTTGTGCTTCTGTGTTTACTGTGCGAGAGTAGGTCAATTACAAGGGTTAGTTCCCAAAAAATTTATTCGGACATAAATGGTATGTTTTAGCCAGATCTACATTTTTTGTATAGTAATTTTGTCTATGTCTTACGGTTTACCAGTTGCAAAAGTCATCCAAAGTAAACAGGACTACATGAGCTATAGGCATTTGTCATAAAAAGGTGTTAAACATGGTATTTTAATCAAAATCGTTAAACCCGTGTTTGAGAAAATCAATATTTTTTAATGCTCCCTATAAAGGGTAGTTTAGGGTGGAGGAATTTTCTTGAAAATATTCGTGTCGCATCCTTTAAAGACATTAAACTTAAATACCAACATGGTTTTTAACTTAATTTTCGATTTGAGTTATGCTCTCCACAGACACACACCCACACACACACAAGCGCGCGGACCTTTTGCTTAAAATGCTTTTCTGGATTCAGGGGACCTTAAAACATATTTCCGGTGAAATCTCGACATCGAATTTTTGGGTGGAGTACAATACTTCCTCTACTTAAAAACAAGTATTTAAAAAAAAATTGTATTGGTCCTTATTTGTGTGTTTGTGTGTATGTGTGCGTGCGCGTGCGCGTGTGTGAACAACATAACTCAAAAACGAACCTCTGATTATATACCAAAGTTGGCATATAGGTTTATTTTCTAACGACGAAACAAGCAGCTTTTAGACTATTCCTCCACCCCAAAACTATTAGCATTCGGAACACTTTTGTAAAGCTAATTCTCTGAGAAACGATCTGACGATATTTAATAAAATACCATAAGTGTACTAAGGTGTGTTGCGATCAAAAGAGCTGTAATGTTCAATAATGTAGAAAGATGGGCAACAGGGTGGCAAACTGCAACCAAAGGTACCATTAAAGAATCGTTCTTTCCTATTAATGTAGGTGCAGTCAAATATAAGCCTTACATAACCTCACAGTTCTAACTACGGCTAGACCACACAGATATCGACATCATCACCAATCTAGGCGACACTGTATTAGCGGCCGGTGACTACAACGCAATACATCAATCATGGGGAAATGTCACTAGCAACACAGCGGGGAACACTCTATACCAACATATGAACAACATAAATAGCGACTACTTCATCGCACATCCCGACACGCCCACATACATCCCAAACAACCGCAAGCATACACCACACACTCTAGATATAGCTATTATGAAAAATACCACATTCCGATACGAAATAAATACAATAGATTCACTAGCCTCAGACCACTTAGCTGTTCAAATTAATATTCATGGAACAACAAAGCTCAAGCCCCAGCAACCCCTACGTAACTTTAACCACGCTAACTGGGAAATGTTTTGCCACCATTTAGATGCCGCACTCCCCCCCGCCGTCCCACCCCAAACAAACGAAGAAGCAGACCAGGCTGCACTTAACCTAGAGGAAGCGATACAGGTGGCCATAGCAGCTGCTGTCCCACTGAAACTCCCATCCAAACACGAAATTATCTACCCGCCGGACTTACTAGCCCTAATGAGGGATAGGGACCATGAAAGGCGCAAATGGCAACGCACAAGAAATCTGGTCCATAAAGTCAACACAGCCACACTGAACAGTCAGGTCAAAACAAGACTCTCACAAATAGCTCAAAACCAGTGGGAACACACCCTCGCGCAACTCCGACCGGGCGGTGCTGCCGTATGGCAACTAACAAAACGATTAGTTAAAGAACCACTGAACATACCACCCCTTAAGAAAGCTGACAACAAGTACGCGGAAGAAGACATTGATAAGGCGAACGTACTGGCAGAAACCTTAGCAAAAGCCTGTGCGCCAAATCAGACCCCAGTTGACCCAACACATAATGTGCAACTTGAAAACAATATGCGCAATGTGTTAATGCAACCAGTTCACAATAAAAATAAAAGAACCAATAAAGGCGAACTCCTGTGGATAATTAAGCACCTTCAGGACGCCAAAGCCCCAGGACCTGACAAAATACCAAACTTGGTCCTTAAACATCTAACAGTGGCAGCTCTAGAGCACCTCAGCAACATCTGTAACTACTGCCTAGAGCAAGGCTATTATCCAACTCCTTGGAAAACAGCCGATGTATTAATGTTTCCAAAGCCCGGGAAAGATAAAACAAGCCCCGCTAACTATAGGCCCATTAGCCTACTTAAGACTATCAGCAAGGTAGCAGAGAAAGTAATACTAAAAAGAATCACTGCACACATTAAGCGACATGACATAATAATCCCCGAGCAATTCGGCTTTAGAGCGCACCACTCTAGCACGCTTCAGATAACACGAAATATAGAATACATTACCCACGGATTCAACCAAAATAGGTCAACAGGTATAATATTCTTGGATATACAACGAGCCTTCGATACAGTGCATCACCCGGGACTCATATTTAAACTCAAGGAACTAAACTTCAATGACAGCATGATTAAACTACTAGCGCACTACCTAACAAATCGAACTTTCTCTGTAACGATACAAGATGCTACCTCTGATACCAGACCACTAAGGGCGGGAGTACCCCAAGGGAGTTTAATTGGGCCGACTTTGTTTAATCTGTACATTAATGATATCCCCAAAACCAACAATACCACCCTCTCAATCTACGCCGATGATACGGCTATAGCAGCGCAATCCTGGAAACCAGAATTGGTAACAACCAGACTACAAGCTGCACTAAACGCACTTGAACCCTGGCTTAACACATGGCGAATCAAGGTAAACACAGGGAAAACGCAGGCAGTCCTTTTTTCCAAAAGACTTAAACACGCAAATCGCAACGCACCACTTAAGCTATACGGAGAAACAATAAACTGGAGTAAACAGGCCAAATATCTGGGAGTCACCCTAGACTCCAAGTTAACATTTGCTGAACATGTCAAATTAATACGCCAGAAGGCCAACGCCCAACTGGGCAGGCTCTACCCTCTCCTCAATAGGAACTCCAAGCTCAGCAAACAACTAGGTCTCATCCTGTACAAAACACTTATCCGCCCAGTGTTTACGTATGCAGCACCAGCATGGGGACACTGTGCCAAGTCCCACATACAACAACTGCAAACACTGCAAAACAAAGTCCTGCGAATCGTAACTAAGGTCCCACGAACGGCACCACTGGACGTGATACATAGAGAATTAAAAATGCACACAGTGGAGGAATTTATTAAGCACCTAGCCTACAATATGTACGAAGCCGCCAAAACCAACCATAATCCACTAATTCGGCTACTGGGACAGTACACCACAGATGCTAATAAGCATAAGAGGCCTTTAGCGCTCTTCGACAGAACTATACCGGTAAACAAACACGCCGCAATCACAGCGACAGACATTGCCCGACACCTCAGTGCACTAGTTCCACCCTGACAGCCCTCAAGTCCCCGAATGGATGATCTCCCCTGCCGGGGCGGACAGGGGTCACAGGGCAACCCCACTTATGTCGACACTCAGCCACGCAGTAGGACCACGAATATGACAAAGACCCAACTCTGCAACTCCTCTTCTTCTCCCCTTCCCCATTCAATTTAAAAAAAAAAAAAAAAAAAAAAAAAAAAAAAAAAAAAAAGAAAATAAATAAATAAATAAATAAAAATATATTTATTCATCCTGCACATAACACTCAACATCCATTGTATATATGTTCCAGGACAGGCAGCGCATGCTGTGCCAGTTCCAAGCAGCTCCCTCTCCGGCTGCAGCCACGATTCAGGTACGTACACCTCAATCTTTCTTAGCACGACACCTTATCCCAATTCCTGCCTTCAGCATGATAACCCTCTACTAACACTTAGGTTCCAGGCCTGGGCCTAGTGCCAAGACCTGTACCTAACCCCACTCTGCCTGCATACTCTCTTGTATGCAGGTGCCTTTTTAGAGTTACCCACTAACATCAGGTTTGCTTCGGCGGTACCTGACATAACAGCACCCGACTTTCCCTTCCATCCTCGTAGAGTAGACGTAGTGCATGGTAGGGGAGGCGATGTATATCCCTTTCGGATGATCGTCACCTGGGCTGGCGGAGGTGGGGCCAGTCCATAATAATTAAAAAAAAAAAAAAAAAAAAAAAAAAAAAAAAAAAAAAAAAAAAAAAAAAAACTACGGCACACGGCAGAATCACCGAATATCAACAACTATTTAAGACAATGCAACACTGGAACTGCATCTGCCATAGAAACGTCCTACATTTTGTGTGAATGTGAAGTGCTAAACGATGTAAGAAGTATTCTTAGTTCAGGTGGACATTGGCCAGCTACTAAAGGTGAACTACTTACCTACTAGTCACTTAAAGGTACACCGAAGTGAAAACGATGATTTTATAAAGTACTGAATTTAGAAACTTAATTGTTTACACAGGCGTTACTGGCAAATAAAGAAATGTGTGTACCAAATTTAATTCCAATATCTAATCACATTCCTGATTAAATGTTATTGCATATAATCAAAATCTATCTCTTGTAAGAGGTGTTAAACTACGGAGTTGATTTTTTAAAATTGTATCTCTATTATCTTGGTAACAAATTAAAGGAGGGAGATTCTAATGCAATAAATCATTTTTTTAATACCGCAAAGTGTAAAAATGTTATAAAAACAACATATTATAATTATATTTTTTAAAAAAGGTGTAAGCAATATCAAAATTCCAAACGGACATTTTATTACCCATACTTTGAAGTATAAGTATTGGAAAAAACTTCTAGATCTCTAGCTAGATTGGGAGAAAACAGATTTTAAATATGGGAAAGTAACAAAAAATCGTTTCCGATAAAAATGAGTTTATAGTTGAAATGGAAGATGCGCATTTAAAAGGCAGAGGCGCATCAGTTTAAAACGACGTCCAAAATGTGCCCCCCCCCCCCCGCACCCCCCCCCCCCCCTCCCCGCCCTACGGGATTAAAGCTTAGTAGCTATATTCTTTAAAGTATAGTGCATCTTTTGCAATATAAATCAAAAATGAATTTTTTTGACCAAACAGGCTGAAATATCCGTTCCGTCGTACCTTAAAACATTTTCAAAACTTTGTAAACAACTTAAATTTTGACTCTGTAATCAAAACATAAGGAGTACTGTAGTCTAAATGTATTGGGAACAAAATACGCAATTGATACAAGCACTATGCCTGTATGTATGTGAGCATTGTAACGGATGTACAGATATCCCGTATGTCGCACCACGGCTTAGAGCTTGACGATTCTCAGGCGCAGGCAGTATGTAGGTGTTTGGTTTTTGGCAAATGATAGACGCAATCCTGAGCAACGACCCAACACTACGAACGAGGCCTATACCACGGTTTAAACTGCTAACAAAACATCACCACTTACAACAGTTTTGTTAAAGTATTACATGTAAATATTGAACTCTTTTACATCATGGTACTCACATTATATTATCTTCTATCGTTGTAGCATCAATCGACGACCATTTTGTCCTTGGTTGTTTATATAATAAGTGAAGTCAGTCTCTGCTAACTCTGTTTTCCCAGTTAGTTTTCAGGGGCTTATTCAAGAAATACTGCTTCAGCATACAGCAAATAAAACCATCAGATCGAGGAGGCCATGGAAGCAAAATAATATGTAGTGCTTTATTTTGTTTCTCGCTAATTCATTACTACATCGGTCACGCTTGGATTGCGGAATTGGAAACACGAGTCCACTAAAATATGATTTGAAGCTTTCCTGGCGACGAACATATTCATCGATGTCTCTTCATCACTACACCTGGCTCGAAGCCCGAGAGCATCTTGAATACGAGTCCACTAGTTAATCGCCCCACCAAAGAGTGGCGCTGGTGGCACCTGTACGAAAATCTGATTGGCTGATTCAAGTTTGTAAAGAAAACAAACGTTTTGGAAGCCATATTTGGAGCTGTTGTGCAATAGAAGCTTTCAAGAGAAGTGGTGTCGAAGTGTTCCGGCAAACGTCTAAGGCTCTGGAAATAGGTATTCTTCGTTTTACATACTATTTCCCACATTTGCACATAACTTTACGTATTGTTAATCTGTGTCCTTGCTCCATAATGCACATTAGTGTTGTATGTGGAACGTGCCAGGACATACGTTTTCTCGGATGTAGTTTTCTCTTTCTCAGTACAAGAGCCTATGCACATTCGTTGTCGTTTGATATTTCACGAAATTTAACCCATCTTGGAACAAAATTCCTGCAAGCTTACGGCAGTTCAAGGTGTTACAATTTCAACATTTATTTACAGATCCAGGCCACAGTGCAGAGACTGTATTCCTGGTGGTGAACTGAGGAAATGGAGACTTTAATCTGAAGGTACGTTATCCATCTTGCTAAAAAATACTGCATAAAGGTATTGTAAACTTTCAAGGCAATTTAGCTGAGATGTGCAGTACTCTTGATGGGTTTACAGTCAGCTTTGTGGAAAGATGGCTAAAATTGTGCGAGGTTTAGACCTTTGTAATACCAACATTTGTGATATTATTTTCAGCTTTGTATTCTGGCACAAGTTATTCAGTTTTAGGTATGTGTATGTGTTTTTGTGGTTCTAAGTACTTGTACAGTGACTCCAAAAAAACAAAGTGTTCGTCTAATCATAAATTTCAGGTTTGAAGGCATAGAATAAGGAGTAAACACAACTATGAGCACAGACAATTGTACTGTGTGAATGTTTATATACATATATAATATAAACTATACAAAACATGAACATTTTGGTTTAATATTTCATTACCTGGTTGAGGTTTTTCCCCCAAAGAGTTTTCCCTCAATCTGAAAAGACAAATGCCGGGTAATACTCGTGTTTTCCTTATACAACTAACCTCACTTATGCTTAAACATTTTTTATGCTTCAGCTACAGTTATGATACTAAACAGAATGCTAAAGTTTCTCTGTAATTTACAGAAAGAAGTTATTGTTATTTGCATCACTATAAGGGCCTAAGCAACACTCAACGTTACACAGAATGTGTTAAGTTTCTTTGTAATCAGTTCAAACTTGTTATTCATGTCATGTAAATCATTTAACATGCTTGAGCAATAGCTACTGTTCTGTACATAATGTTGCGCTAAAGTTTCTTGGTTATACTTTGAATTTCTCATGTTATTCTATTAGAATGTGTAGTGTTGTACACCCCGGCGGCGTGGCAGTTTGAAAGGCGATGGTTTAGATCACTATTGGGATGCTACTGTTAGTTACGTTTACTCGTACCAGTGTAAACCCACACATTTCAGATAGGATACATTCCAGATTCGTGTAGTTTGTCATTTGAGTGTCCCAATCATGAAGCATTTATTAATGATTTGTATAGTTTTCTGCCTTGTGGTCCTTTTTCGGCCCCGTCTTTACTATTACCTCTGTCTGCCCGTATACCTATGCCGGGCAATATTTCGTTTTACTACGAAAACAAAAGTGAAATTGTAGTTCCCAGTATCCTCCTGTTTATTGTGGTCCTATATCACCACTGGACGGTGGTAATAGCCCACCCAGTAGTGTCAACAAATATATCCCATTGAAGAAGAAGAAGAAAGAAATACTAAAAGTGAAGTGAAATGAGAAGTAAGGTGAGGAAATTTGGGCGATGATGTAGTCAATGTTAACAACATTCACTCACTCACCGTCGGGGCCATCCCATTGGTCAGTAAGACCAACCACGGGAATGAAACACATGACCATAACGCGGGCAACATACCTAAGCAATAAATATAGCTTTAAAATATTTATATTAATTTATTTATAACAATAAATAGACGTATTTATACATTAATACTGTTTCACATTAGCAAATACAACAACAGTGCAATAACATTTACATGTTTCATTAATACAAGTTGCATCTGTGAATATAATGTAATAAAATTATTTATTTAAATACTTGATATTTGTTGCTGACATTGGCTTTTTGTAAGAAAGTATGAGGGCCTTTTTTCGAACTGTTTCCAACAACAGGCAAATTGTGGGGCGTTTTAAAGAGTGTCAGAAAATTTTTCAGTAAATTCCTTCATTTAAATGACTAAGTGGAGCTTAAAGTATGGCCAACGTTGTAGAAATGGAACATCAATATCTGCAGTGATATAATTTTTTCCCAGATGCATTGCCTCCATATTTAACTCTGTTTAGAATCCTCGCATTGATGCACTGTAGACTTTTTGCATTTGAACAGTGTTACATATTTATTTTAGTGCTGTAACTGAGATTGTTGGAACAAAACCCTGCAGCAATGCACTTCTTTGGTTTTACATATACAATAAGAAATAAATCAAATAGCACGCTTCTTGAATGAATACAGATGTTATACCAACATAAAACTTTTATCACTTTTCTGTGTGTAAAATCTAAATAAGTGGTTCTGATATGTGGGTTCTAGTCAATTTCACAAATGTAACCCTCCAACAAAATATAATAAATGTTGAAACATTTACGTAATAGCAAACTTGAGTGATTATCATATGTAAAAATGATTTCTTTTTCATCACATCCCCTCAGTTTAGAACACTCACTTCCATTAATGCTGTCCCCGCCACTTTGGAAGACATTCTACTGACCTTCACAGGTAGCGTATGTATAACAAGGAGGTGTGTGTATCTGTTTACATGTTCTCACGTCGTGTTTTAGGTGCACAGTTCTACATTATTCACATAGGAGTATAAAGCTTTGAGTAATGTCTTCAAATAACTTATCTTCCCACATACCCACAATTCTTCCTGATACGTCTCTATAATATTTGTATACAATTATATATAATTAACAGCAGTGGGGTGGAATTTTATAACTTTTTTCAATTTTAAAAATATTTGCTTGAAAATTGCCGCATTTAATATGATAAATAAAGAAATTCCTGTACAAATCCTAAACCTCTAGCTCAAATACTTTCTTACATAATGCAATTAAATATTTTTCAAAATTGCTTTGTGCATTCACATTTTTCAGAGCAATATGACAGTGACGCTTTCTAATATTTGAGTCAAGTAGAAGTAAATAGAAGTACTTGACCCAACTTGATATTATTTGCAGAAAAATACATTTTTGGTTTTATAGAGTATTTTTTTTTTTGGAGCAATCACAAAATATATTATTCCTCATATGGAATCTATGTTTACTTATCTGATTAACCTCTCCTTATGTAGGACTTACGAGACAGTGTCTAGAGTCAGACGCCTGTCGGGGAGCACACGAACCTATGTACCAGACAGAGTGAACACCTGCAAGTATGAGAGTGAGAAAGAAAATGATCTGAAATGCAGGCGAAATCGATGAATGGAAAGGTAATGATGGAGCAATGTGGATTGAGTGGTGGGGGAAACCGGATAAAACTCATCAAAACGTCCTTTGTCCATCACATGCGCGTCCCTGGGATCGAACACATGATAGGCGAACCGTCTAACCGCTTGGCCACGGCGCCGCCAACCCTTGACATTGTGTATGCAAATTGAATCAAACGGAAGTGTTGGAATATGTTTCATACCAAAAACATACACAAAGTGGAAGTATGCTGGTAGAGTACAGATAATTTAAACATGCTGCTGGGCTTTCAAAAATGGCGGATCGAGAAAAAGTTTTGCCCTAAAGGATTCAAAAGTATTTTTATAGTATTTATATAATGCAAAATAAAAACCGAAAAGTTGAGTCGCAAGGTGGAACAAAAAAAGTACAAAGCTCCTGTCCTTGTTTCGTACGCGCCCGCTGACTAGGTTGGTAAAATGCCACCTGAAGATGTACGGACGGCATATATGGAAGCAAGTGTACTCTCGTATCATCAAGAAGCATGCGACATAACACACACAGATGTCTACGCATTGTTCCTAGCCTCGCCATTGGCAGGGTTGAGCAAGTTGTCGCTGCTGTCCTCTTCCTCAGCCACTTCCCTATGGTGGTGGCCCCAGAGAGGATGTGATCCGTCTCCCTTTGTCCTGGCCACACGCTCCACCAGCTGCCTGGACGGCTGTTTCAACTCGTAGGCCCAGCCGATCTTGGCGAACATGTCTATGAAGAAGGTTGTGAGGTTGACACTGTAATTGCCCAACTCGGCGACCTTGTAGTCCCAGGGAAACACGTGGTGGTAGTTGTGCCAGCCCTCGCCGAGCGAGAGTATCGCCACCGTCACGTTCTCTGAGGGGTTGATCTCCCTGAAACACAAGTATAGCTAACAGTTACATGTTCTGCACACCAACTACCAACAGTACTCAACATTGCGACAAAACCCAACATCTACTCAGCGATCCTCAAGAAAGCGGTTTCATATAAATGTTTACTTTCTCCAGTACGTATAGTAGAGTAAGTATGGTATTCCCCCAAAAAATTCGACGTCGAGATTTCACCAGAAATATTTGTTTGAGCTGCCCTAAAAATATTCTTTAGAAAAAGATCTGTGTGTCTGTATGACTTTCAGTCTGTGTGTCTGTATGACTTTCAGTCTGTGTGTCTGTGGACAACATAACTCAAAAATGAAAAGTCGGTTAAAAACCAAACTTGGTATTCAAGTTTAATGTCTTTCAAGGATGTGACACGAAAATTTTGAAGAAAGTAGCCCCACCCTAAACTACCCTTCAGATGGAAAATTTTTCAAAAAATTAGATTTTCTTGAAAATCACTATAACGATTTTGATTAAAATCTCATATGTTTGAGATATTTTTATGACAAATGAAATGTATATCTTGAATTTTCTGGCTATAGCCCATGTGATCGTATTTACTCTGGACAACTTTTGCATAAGTGGCAAACCGTTAGAGATAGATCAAATCATACTTCAGAAAAATTGTAGATCTTGCTAAAATACACAATTTATGTCTCTATACATTTTCTTGTAGGGTGAACCATTTCGGAGATATTCCTTGTTATGTGTGTGAGTTTCGGAAAAATTAAAACTTTTCGTGAAATGGAACATCGGTGTTCACTTTTTATATGTTAAGTGTGCAAAGAGAATGGAATCTCAAAGCTTTAAAAGATTTGAGTATCGCACAAATCCTACTGTATTCTAATATTCCCCTTGTACCTACAAGGAAATAAGCAATAAGATAATTTGTACAAATGTTTAAATCAACTAACACGAAGAAGATATAGGAATAAGAGTTTGTAAGAATGGTTAGTACAAGAGTAGAGAAAGTCATGTGAGTGCAACACATTAGATTTATTAAAAAGGTATTTTGACTGCGCAATGTTAATTGTGTATTATATGTAATATTATATGTATGTAGCAAGAAAAGAAGGATGTAATAAATTGAATAAGACCACCGTTTTACAACTGTCTGTGATGTTTTAATGTATATAAAACATCGGAGCTTACTTCACGAACTGCTGTCTAATAAGGTTTTAAAACAAATGAACTGCACCAGTCGAAAAAGCGTACATTAAACAAGGATTATTTGCAAATCCATTTGTTTGTGGTTTTTCTTCGCCGAGTCATAATTAAACTTTTTGTTTACATAAAATGAACCGATTTCTCTATTTTAATTAAAAATTGCAGTTTTTTTCCACAATAGCATCTATAGAATGAGGTTTTATGGATTTTAATGTAATATTAGCTTGCGTTGTTTGCTGGTAGCGCCTTAAGGGCGCTGAAATGAGATTTCCGAATGTTTTGACCATTAAAATGGAAGGAAGAGTCGTAAAATAGTTAAGGTTGATAAGAACTTATAAACCGGTTATAACCTAGTAATGTATAAAACGCATATCTTTTCCACTGCTGGCGATAATTATTTAATGGATATGAATACAATAAATATGCTATAAACATTCCGTTGTACAGTTTTACGTTTGTATAGAATATTTCAAAATCGAAGCTACTACTGACCAGATTGAAATGGAAATTCACTTTTGAGTTTCCCTTATTAAAGAAGAAAAACTCTGATTTGTTGTACTCACATGACTTTCTCTACTCTTGTACTAACCATTCTTACAAACTCTTATTCCTATATCTTCTTCGTGTTAGTTGAGATAAACATTTGTACAAATTATCTTATTGCTTATTTCCTTGTAGGTACAAGGGGAATATTAGAATACAGTAGACTGTGCGATAGTCAAATCTTTTATAGCGTTGAGATTCCGTTCTGATTGCACGCTTAACATATAAAAAAAATTAACAACGATGTTGTATTTCGCAAAAATTTTAATTTTTCCGAAACTCACACATATAACAAGGAATATCTCCGAAATGGTTCACCCTACAAGAAAATTTATTGAGACATAAATTGTATATTTTTGCAAGATCTACATTTTTTGTACAGTATGATTTGGTCTATCTCTAACGGTTTACTAGTTATGCAAAAGTCGTCCAGAGTAAATACGACTACAGGGGCAATAGCCAGAAATTTCAAGATATACATTTCATTTGTGATACAAATATCTTAAATATATGACATTTTAATCAAAATCGTTGGAGCCATTTTCAAGAAAATCTAAATTTTCGAAAAATTTTCCATGTTCGTTTTTGAGTTATGCTGTCCACAGACACACAGACAGACTGATACACATACGGACCTTTTTCTAACAATGCTTTTTTTTGGATTAAGAGGGCCTGAAAACATACATTTCCGATGAGATATCGACGTGAATTTGTTAGGTGGAATAGAGTACTTGTTATACTTAGTAGAGAAAGCTAGAGGGAGCTAGGGATTCTCTGCAGCTGCCTGCCAGACTTGCAGAGGTCCTAGCGGACGACAAAACAGCGGTTGATAGAGTTTTTAATTTTTTAGCGCAGTGTAATATGAATTTGAGGATTTAAATTTTTTAATTATCTGTTTCTGCTTTTGGACAAATTTATCACCTTGTTTCATATCTGGCTATTGCCACTGCCTTTTACCTTTGTATATTTTGTTGTCTCTAGTATTTTTATTTTTTGAGTGAAATTTATATCTGGCTATTGCCATGAATCTTTTAAGGGCGCTGATGACCTTGAAGTTGAGCGCCCTTAAACCAAATCCAAATCCAAATAGAGGGAGCTAGGCCGTGATTGTGACAGTGTAGAGTATATTTACAGCGTATGGTTTAACAAATATTGTGATATAGGTACTCACTTGTTGTAGGGGCGTTGTCCCCAGAGATGGGCGGCGCTGTTGACGAGCCAGGTGACGTTCATGGCCAGAACCCAGCGGGCTATACAAATCATCAAGGACAGGTACACAGACTCTCCCCAAAAGTAAACTGGTACATAAGTTGGCATCCCATAACACCAGAACAACTTCATCAGCCCAAAGTTCCTGCAACACACACACACACGCGTGTATCAAATATTCAATTACTGGCTTGTTGGCGTAGAACACACAGTTTTCTTGCAGTCACATAACTCTCTACTCTTGCAAAAACCATTTCTACAAATACTTATTTAATCAAGATAAACATCTATAGCAATTATCTGATCTTAGTCTTCGTAGTGGTTCACTTTACAAACAAGATCATTTTATATAAACTGTGTTTTCTAACGAGATGTATATTTTTGTACAGTAAGACCTGGTCTTTGTCAGCTGTATGTAGATTTCAAACAGGCGTATGATAGCCTGCACACATCTAAACTTTATCAGATAATAATCAGAGAGTTCGGAATCCCACTGAAACTGGTGACATTGACAAGATGTGGAGTAAGAATGGAACAGGATTTATCAGGTGGATACAGTTATCCGACAATTGCCCATAAGTCGTGGAGGAAGCATACCTTCCAGATCTGTGTGCAAATAGTGGCATATGCTGACGATGTGCCAAGAGGAAAGTTATGAAGTGTTTCAAGAGAAAGCACAGGATCTAGGATTGGTAGTGAACGTTAGTAAAACCAAATATATGAAGATGGGAGATGATGGGCGTGTAAGAAGAAGAACAACAGAACTTACACTTAAATTACGTGAGAAGGAATATCAAAGAGTTCAAACATTTAAATACTTGGGATCTATAATAACAGTAGACAATAAAACATCAGTGGAAATTCAGGAAAGGCTAGCAAGTGGTAAGATGTTTTTACACCTTGCAGAATATGTTCAAATCAAGGAATATTAGTAGGAGTTCTGAAATTAAAATATATATACAACTGCACTGAGACGAATAATAACGTATGGATTACAAAGTTGGGTGTTGAGAACCAGAGAAGAACAGTGCTTATTACGGTGGGAAAGGAAGATTTTGAGAAAGATACTTGGAGCGATAAGGGACTTGCACGGATGGAGAATTTGGACTAACTAGGAGTTACAGTGTCTATTTGGACAACCAGATATAGTAGTCAAAGTTAAACAAGGAAGAATAAGGTGGATTGGCCATGTGCAGAGAATGCCAGAAACTAGTGTAGTAAACAAGATATTCATAGGAAAGACTGATGGAAGAAGGAGAAGAGGAAGACCCAGGAAAAGGTGGGTAGATGATGTGGAAGATGACTTGAGAAAGTTGGGGGTCAAAGGCTGGAGAAGAAAATTAGAGGACTGAATAGAATGGATGAAGGTGGTTAAGGAGGCCGAGGGCATACATGGCCAATAGCGCCGAATATCATCATCATCATCAAGACCTGAGACATTCGTTACGGTTTAACAGTTATGCAAAAGTCATCCAGAGTCGACAGGACTACGTGGACTATAGCCAGAAATTTCAAAATGTGCTGTGACATTGGGTCGTTCAACAATCTACGGGCAAGAGAAAGTCGGGTGACTGGATACGAATTTGGTTGTGTGTGTGACCGTAATAATGACAGCAAGGAGTGCAGGAAGTCCGGGGCTACAGGACAACTAGCGACTATGTGTACGTGACCCAACAGCGTGATAACATCATAGTGTCAACCATAAGAGATACACAAAATTTTACTCTATAAAAAATATATATCTCGCTAAAACACACCACTTATATCCAAATATAATTTTTGTGAAGTGAACCATTTCGGAGATATTCCTTGTTATGTGTGTGAGTTTCGGAATACTTGAACTTCTGTCAAATAGAACATAATTGTCCATTTTTCATACGTTAACCGTGCAAAGAGAACGGAGTCTCAAAGCTTTAAAACATTTAACTATCTCTCAGTCTACTGTTTTCTGTATCTTTGTACCTACAAGGAAATATGCAATAAGATAATTTGTACAAATGTTTATCTCAACCAACACGAAGAAGATATAGGAATAAGAGTTTGTAAGAATGGTTAGTACAAGACTAGAGAAAGTCATGTGAGTGCAACACATCAGATTTTTTTTCATAGAGTTGCAGTTATATTGAGATATCCTTAAGGGATCTTTTACTTTAGTAAGTACTGATGTAAGTGAATTAAAGTGATGATCATTGTTTAGTTATTTCAAAGAACAAACAAGGACACGAATGTTTTGATATTAATATTTCAGTGACAGATCGATCGATGTGGGAATGCATGTGGCGTATGGTAGGAACTTGTGAAGCGGGTTGCATGTTGAGAGGTGTTTTTTATGAAAGGATGAGAGAAGTGTCAATCGTGACTCACCCGTCGTGGAAGCGTACGACAGGATCTGCCAAAATGTCACTCATATCGACCTGGCGACCTCGACGGATAACCTCGGGGTGTTTTCGCATCATCAACCACCCCACGTGAGCGAAGAAAAACCCCCGCTTTGCGTTGTGAGGGTCGGCGTCTGTCTCGCTGTATTTGTGGTGCACCCTGTGATCACGTACCCAGTCGAAGATGCTGTTCTGCAACATAACAAGTATACACTCACTTTCATTCTCTCCACCTGTACTCCAAGAACAAGCACCGTATATTTGGACTTCAATCCAACATAAGAAAGAGTCCTGGTGTAAACAAACACAGCTGCAGCACACCACTTCGGACTTATTCCTTCTTAACTGTTTCAAATTTCCAATACTAAATACTTCTCTCAAAAGGAAAATATTTTTGATAGTTTTGTTCCTTGGTCATACAAAGAGAATGGAATTTTAAAGACAGGATATAGAGACCAGCTCTTAAAAGATTTGAGTATCGCACAAGGCCCCATATTTCCCTGTATTCCCACGGATTATAGCACATGATCCGAGACCTACGCTGATTTTTCTCCAGTTTCATTATAGAAAATGTCTGCTCGTACATGCAAGTCCTGTCGAACATGGTTATTAGTTTGGCAGCATTGTCAATAAGATTTCTTAAGTGTGAACCAAGAAGGGCTATGTATGCAGAATTCTACACCACTTAGAGTGTTGCATTTTTCAGTAAGTCGACGGTCAACTCGATCAGCGCTGTTGCATCTTCAATCTCGTTAACCTTTGCTGAAAGGGGCGTGTCAAAAATACAAAACATTTTTTATAATTGCTGTATATCGACATATCTATATAGTGGGCGCTGTAACTCTTTGTGAGTTTTGGCCTCCTTCACAATTCTCCTCCATTCATCGCCATCCTGTGCTTCCCCTTCCAGCTTCTTATTCCCATTTTTACTTTCTCTACTGATAACTAGAAGGAAATATATTCCACCCAAAAATTCGATGTCGAGATTTCACCGGAAATATATATGTTTTTGAGACTCCCTGATTCCAAAAGAAGCATTTTTAGAAAAACGCCCGTGTGTGTCTGTGGACAGCATAACTCAAAAACGAAAAGTCGGTTAAAAACCAAAGTTGTTATTTAAGTTTAATGACTTTCAAGGATGCGACACGAAGGTTTTGAAGAAAATAGCTCCACCCTAAACTACCCTTTACATGGAAAATTTTTCGAACATTTTGATTTTCTTGAAAATAGCTCTAACGGTTTTGATTAAAATGTCATGTATTAAGATATTTTGATGACAAATGAAATGTATATCTTGAATTTTCTGGCTATAGCCCCTGTAGTCGTATTTACTCTGGACGAGTTTTGCATAACTGCTAAACCGTTAGAGATAGACAAAATCTCTGTAAGATACTGGGAAGGGAGATGTAATATTGGATATTTGTACATGAAACACAGGTATTAAGGTAGGCAGGCAGGTAGGTATACATATAATTTCCATAGGTACGTACCATGCCCGCTGAGGCGTAACAAGCAGCAAGGATGATCCTTAGAGGGAGCTTGGCCTTGTATGAGCGGTGAGTCCACAGTCTGTGGGCCCCGCCCGTCACTCCAAACCCCGCGAATATCATCAGGAACAAACCTGCACACACAGACACACACATTCATTCATTCATTCATTCTACCCACAAACTACCATCCAATACGAGTAGTAAAGAAAGTAAACATTACGAACTGATAATTATTAC
Source organism: Tenodera sinensis (assembly GCA_030765045.1). NCBI lineage: Eukaryota > Metazoa > Arthropoda > Insecta > Mantodea > Mantidae > Tenodera > Tenodera sinensis. The sequence goes on from CM060972.1 coordinate 105,048,526, forward strand.
ATATTTTGTATTATCAGCGTGTCAAAAACAGTTGTATAGATGGTGTAATTTTCATTACCTTATGGCGTTAACTCTGATTTAATGCATACAGTTTAACACCGTACTGAACTTAGCAATGTCCTTAACAAGTTGTTAAATTTAACCAGAATAGGCGTGAGTGTAACTTACTCCATAACAATGTAAGCACCTTCGCCTGAGGCGCAACAAGCAGTACTGTGTATAATGTCAACAAATGAATGAAAACCAGGATGACACTTCTGGGCCAGATGATTGGTTGCACCACTTTGGCGGGCATTTCCCTCACTATTGCTGTTGTTATTGCTGGTGCTGCCTTTAGTGGATCTGCGTATATTGTTTCTGTCATTGTTGTAACCGTCCTACTGACCATGTTATCTGAAAAAGAATATACAGATATAATATGTGGATGATCATCAGTATGTTATAGACCATATTTGCTAACATTGACACAACAGTCATCATAATTAAAAGCACACACGTCGTATACAACCAAGCTGATGGTGACGTAATTAAATATACCGACTCGTTCGTCATGGTTTTCAATAATGTTAGTAATACAACCACGGAAATGTTAATTGCAAACTGCAAGTTATTATTTTGTTGCCTATATATTGCAGCCCACCCAAAAATTTAATACTGAAAATATGCGTTTCAAATTCCCTAAATTAAAAAAGATATATCAGATGTGTTGCACTCACATGACTTACTCCTCTACTAACCATTCTTACAAACTCTTATTCCTATATCATGTTAGTCAAGATAAACATTTGTACGTTGCTTATTTCCTTGTAGATACAAGGGGAATATGATAACACAGCAGGCTTTGGGTGATAAATGTGTATTTAGCAGCATGGCTCCAAGCGAAAAGTGTGTTTACTACCAAACTTGGTACCTATGCTCAGCAAGTATCCAGGACGCGTTACACATGTTCTGAAGAAAATTCCTCCACGCTAGGCTACCCTTTACATGGAAAATTCTTCACAATATTCGATTTTCTTCACACACGGCTCCAATAATTTGATTGAAATAACATATAATTAAAATACGTTTATCACAAATAAAATGTCTTCGATTTTCTTGGTGTAACCTCTGAAGTCCTCTTTATTCTGAATGAGGTTTGCATAAGTGGTAAACCACAAGAAATAGAACATGAAAAATGTTGTTGTTGTTGTTTTCTAGTGCCTTGCATCTGGCAATGAAGCCATTAGCATTCGTGCTTTCCAATACTTTTGAACTGTAGTTTCTTCTGATCTTAATGCTTCACAGATCTTCAAGTGTTCTTCATTCATTTCTGCTGGATCGTTACACAGGACACATATTGGTGAGGCTGAGATACCTATTCTGTAGAGATGACTTGCTAAGCAGTCGTGATTTGTCAATAGTCGGAAGGCTGCAACCGCTGTTTTCCTTGGTCTCTGGGGGATTATATCTGGATTGGAAAGTAGTGTAATCCATTTTTTATCTTTGGCATTTGTTTCTATTTCTTGTAGGTATGAATGACAAAAATTGTTAATGATCAAGCGTTTTATTGAGGAATATGAGAAATTGAATTTAGAATTTTGTTTTATTGTTGTGCCTTTCTTTGCAAGTGAGTCTGCAGCTTCGTTCCCCATGACTCCACAGTGTGCTGGAATCCATTGGAGATGAACAGTCTTATTAACTTTTTGGAGTTGTGTTAACATTTTGTAGCATTCTCTAATTTTTGTTGACTTCTTTGTAGTATTTGAACATATTCCCTGAATTGCAGCTTTAGAATCTGAAAGAATTACTGCCTTGTAAAATTTATTTAAGGGAAGATTTAATAATTGTCGGAGAGCAATGTATATAGCCTCTATTTCTCCATCATAATTTGTTGTGTCTCTGCCAACAGAATGATAAAAGGAAAACTGTGAACACGTAACTCCAGCTCCAGTAAGGTTTTCCTTGGAGGATCCATCAGTATATATGTGCAGCCATTCTTCTGTGGGATACCTAGTATTGATTGTTTCCAGAGCTAGAAGTTTTTGTATTTCTTTTGGTGTGTCTGATTTACTTATTTCCTCTATTAATTCCAAATTGAAGGTAGGTGGCAATAATTCCAATGGATTTTCTCTTATAAGTAGATTTTCTCTGGTGTTAGGAATGTTCAATTTGGATTTAATCTGTGTTACCTTTTCTAGGAAACTACTATGAGTTTTAAGGATTGAAGGGGGGGAGGTTCTCTTCGGTCCATTTAGAGTTTGGCAGTCGTAACATTTTCTCGTGTTGGAGCAATGCTTGTTCTTCTATTTTTGTTGTTATTGATGGGGTCCGTGTTAAGGCAAGCATGGCATCAATAGGTGTGGATTTAACTGCTCCAGTGATTAGGTGAAGAGCCTGATTTTGTATTTGTTCAAGTTTATTGATGTTAGCATTTGCTGCTGTTATTAAAGCTTCAGAACAGTACAAACATGAAAAATGTAGATCTCGTTAAAACACAGACTTTTTCAAACAAACTTTTTTGTGGTTATGCATTTCTGAAACATTTCTTGTTGTTGGTTTAAAGTTTGAAGTTTCTATAGTTTTCCAAAATGGTAAATGGTTATTCGCTCCATTCCCCGGGGCATGCAATGAGGTTAGAATTTCAATGCCATCAACAACCACATCTTCAAACATCAAACTGTCGCATAATTGTTCCACTGTTCCCTTAGTAACTACAAATAATATTTACATCGACTGACATAAAGTAAATAGAAGAAACATGTTTTTAGGTACAATTTATTGATGAATAGGTTATGTGAATGCAACACGCTAGACTTTTTTGAGCATGCCTCAAACGTATGTATATTTTTGGAGAATTTCGACATTTTGTACACGTGCTTTCTTCGCTTACTTGGTAGGCAAGTAAAAAGTAAAGCACTCAAAATGAAATTAAATGTAAACATTACATATGATGTAATGTAGCCTTTATAACGATGTTTGATATGGTTAGCAATAGAAATTGAATAAACATGCAAAGATAACAAATTGCAAACCGCAAAATGTTCTCTTACTTTAATGTACATATGTGCATATATGAATACATAAGAGTAAAAAATATTGTAAACTACGTGACCCGGTGAACTTCATATCAACTAAAATTAAGTTAATTGTAACACTTCATAAGTTATTATCTATCTTTCAACTCCAATTTATTGAGATAGATAATATTAGACGCATTGTGTACGGTTTGAGTATTAAATGCATGTTTGCAAAATGGAATTAAATTAGATTTAACCAAATCTCTTCTAAAAATCTCCTGCCTTTTCTTCTTTTAGTAAAAAAAAAAAAAAAAAAAAACTATTTTAAATGTAATAGATGCGTCTGCCCAACGATAGGCGCGCTATAAACGCCGTATATTGAAAGTAATCCGAAGTGACCATTCCCATACAAAGTTACCAATTTCGATTTTTGCTTTTTTCAGTTGTTCCTTTTGAGTTTTTCTAACGTGCATGCATCAGAAAAAAAATTAAAAAATCAAGCTATGACGATAATAACAAGAGTGGTAAATACTGCACCTTTAGCATTTCCTTCTCTTATTCCTATATCTTCTTCGTGTTAGTTGAGATAAACATTTGTACAAATTATCTTATTGCTTATTTCCTTGTGGGTACAAGGGGAATATGGGAATACAGTAGACTTTGTGCGATAGTCTAGTCTTTTGAAGCTTTGAGATTCCGTTATCTTTGCCCGGTTAACATACAAAAAATGAACCACGATGTTCCATTTCATGAAAGCTTGAAGTTTTCCGGAACTCACACACATAACAAGGAATATCTCCGAAATAGTTCAACCTACAAGAAAATTTATTTAGACATAAATTGTGTATTTTAGCAATATCTACATTTTGTATAGTATGATTTGGTCTATCTCTAACGGTTTACCAGTTATGCAAAAGTCGTTCAGAGTAAATAGTGTAGGAGTTATAGCTAGAAAATTCAAAACATACATTTCATTTTTAATAAAAATATCTCAAACATATGATCTTTTAATCAAAATCGTTAGTCATTTTTAAGAAAATGAAAATTTTTCAAAAATTTTCCATGTTAAGCATAGTTTAGGGTGGCGTAATTTTCTTCAAAATCCTTGTGTCACATCCTTGAAAGACATTAAATTTAAATACCAACTTTGGTTTTTAACTAACGTTTTGTTTTTGAATTATGCTGTCCACAGACACACACACGCACCTTTTTCTATTTTTTTTTTTTTTTAATTCAGGGAGTCTCAAAACATATATTTCCGGTGAAATCTCGACATCGAATTTTTGGGTGGAATACAATACTTCCCCTACTTACCAGTAGAGAACGTAAAAAACTTAGAAAAAGGCCCGCGTGTGTGTGTGTGTGTGTGTGTGTGTGTGTGTGTGTCTGTGGACAGCATAACCCAAAAACGAAAAGTTAAAAACCAAGGTTAGTATTCAAGTTTAATGTCTTTCAAGGATGTGACACGAAGATTTTGAAGAAAATAGCCCCACCCTAAACTACCCTTTACATTGAACATTTTCGAAAATTTTGTTTTTCTTGAAAATTGCTCTAACGATTTTGATTAAAATGTCATACGTTTAAGATATTTTATGACAAATGAAATGTATATCTTGAATTTTCTGGCTATAGCCCCTGTAGTCGTATTTACTCTGGACGACTTTTGCATAACTGGTAAACCGTTAGAGATAGACCAAATCATACTATACAAAACATGTAGATCTTACTAAAATACACAATTTGTCTGACATGATCTTCTGTGTGAAGTGAACCATTTCGGAGATAGTGTAGAGAAAGTCATGTGAGTACCACACAGATATTTTTGAAGTACATACCTGTGAATTTTCAGAGATATGAGCTTGAATGTTTTCAGAGATAGGTTACGAAGCTGTCTAGTGCAAACGTAAGCAATGCCTGAGGAGGAGGAGGAGTTGTTGGGAAAACGGAGGTAATAAAGGGTTGTTAAAGTAAATATAAGTACAAAACACTTAGACAGTAATGATGAGAAACGTCCGTGTCATAAAACAAAGAGGAAACAGTCACACGTTAGCTTACCCAGGTGCTGGTCGGAGCTATAGCTGTAGGCAGAGTTCACTGGTTCTCAGATTTTGATGTAGCGCAAGTTCCTGTTGATTGGTATAGGGGTTTTATGACTTCTGGAAGCACATAGAGATAACGCCGGCCTATTGGTCAGTCAGTCAGTCAGCCATGTGATTATATGCTTTATCAGCGTGTTGTGTGATGAAGCCGGTTCTTGCACCTCAACAGCCAACAGTAACTTTCCACAACACGCAAATATCTACAACCTACTTGTTCCTTATCGGGCATACCTACTGCAGTTAAGAACTTACTTCTAAACCTGACCTTCGCTAAAAAGTCTCATGTGTTGCACTCACATGACTTTCTCTACTCATGTACTAACTTCTTACAAACTCTTATTCCTATATCTTCTTAGTGTTAGTTGAGATAAACATTTGTACAAATTATTTTATTGCTTATTTCCTTGTAGGTACAAGGGGAATATGGGAATACAGTAGGCTTTGTGCGAGTCAGATCTTTTAAAGCTTTGAGATTGCGTTCTTTTTGCACGCTTAACATATAAAAAATGAACAGCGATGTTCCATTTCACCAAAGTTTTAAGTTTTCCGAAACTGACACAAATGACAAGGAATATCTCCGAAATGGTTCACTCTACAAAAAAGTGTATTCATATATAAATTATGTTTTAGCGAGATCTGCACTAAATTTTGTGTATCTCTAACAGTTATGCAAAACTCATCCAGAGTAAATACAACTACAGGGGCTATAGCCAGAAAATTCAAAATATACATTTCATTTGTCAATAAATATCTCAAACATATGAAATTTTAATCAAAATCGTTAGAGCCATTTTAAAAAAATCAAAATTTTCGAAAAATTTTGCATCTAAAAGGAAGTTTAGGTGGGAATATGTTGTTCAAAATCTTCGTGTCGTATCGTTTAAAGACATTAAACTTAAATACCAACTTGGTTTTTAACCGACTTTTCGTTTTGAGTTTTGTCCACAGACTGACGCACACACACACACACACACACACACACACACACACACACACACACACACACACACACACACACACACACACACACACGGAGCGTTTTGAAAAATGCTTTTTTTTATTCAGGGGATCTCAAAACATATATTTCCGGTGAAATCTCGACATCGAATTTTTGGGTGGAATACAATACTTCCTGTACTTACCAGTAGAGGAATTAAAAACGAAATGTAGGTTAAAAACCAAAGTTGGTATTTAAGTTTAATGTCTTTCAAGAATGCGACACCCTAAATTACCCTTTACATGGAAAATTTTTCGAAATTTTTTATTTTCTTGAAAATGGCTGTAACAATTTTGATTAAAATGTCATATGTTTGAGATATTTGTATGACGAAAGAAATGTATATTTTGAATTTTTTGGCTATAACCCCTTTAGTCGTATTTACTCTGGATGACTTTTGCATAACTAGTAAACCGTAAGAGAAAGACAAACTCTTAAATACTAAAACTGTAGATCTTGCTAAAACACACAATTTATGTCCAAATAAATTTTTTCTGGAGTGAACCATTTTGGAGTACAATGCATAAGATTTGTCTTATAGGTACAATAAAATATGTAATTAAAGTTTACCTTTATAATAGAGATGTAAAATGGCACCGTAAAATGTCGGACTCGCCTGATGACTGAATGAGGATGCACTGTAAACTGCCCTAATGTCCGCTTGCTTGCTTCTTTACGTAAGTTGATCGCGTTACGAGGGTTCCCTTTTTTTTTTTTATGTTCTATTCCTCTACATTGACTCCCACCGCCTTCTTGAGACTGGCGTGACAACAACATCGAACGTTACTTATTTCTCTTTTCTCCCACAGATTTGATGGTAATTGTCCAGCAGTACCGGAAGTGCGTGTCTGCAAGGACCACGAGGAATGAATGACAAAAGACAGGTCAATAAGGATATTGTTCAATGGCTAGTTTATGTTAATCACGATCAAGACATTTCTATTGTTCCCTTAACGCACGCGACCAATTTAACTTAATCTCAATAAAACAATTTTATCTGAAGTTCATTCAAAATTTAAAGGTAAATTGTAAATTGAGGACGAAGTAAGAAAGGAACGAAATGCCAACGTGGACAGAAATTAGATTTTTGACTACATGAGATAATGTCCCGATTTACAAACATGGACATTTTCAGAGTGGCGTTTTCTGATGGGCAAGAAAAGCTGAAGGTCACGACCTCTTTCTGCTCACGCTGTTCCAGATTTGTCCACTGGCTGGGTGGAGTTTTACAAAATTGGTGAATAAGCTCCTGTGTAGGTTACTTTGTTTTTTGTTTTTCACACGGATTTCGCAGCAACTGAAGAATTTGATTTTTCGAGTACAGAATATGATTTTAAATATAATCCTGCAATTCACAACTTCTCAAAATATTTTTCTATACCAGGACAATGCAGAAACAATATTTTCAGTCACATCCCAAAGCACAATTAAAATAAACAAATTTAAAATAACATCTGTAAAAAAATAAAAAAAAAATAAAAATAAAATCTATGTTTTGAGACCCCCTGAATCCCCCCCCCCAAAAAAAAGCATTTTTAGAAAAAAGTCCGTGTGTGTGTATGTGTCAGTCTGTCACACTGTGGACAGCATAACTCAAAAACGAAAAGTTAAAAACCAAAGTTGGTATTTAAGTTTAATGTCTTTCAAGGATGCGACACGAATATTTTGAAGAAAATAGCCCCACACTTAAGCAACCTTTACATGGAAAATTTTTAGAAAATTTTGATTTTCTTTAAAATGACTAAAGATTTTGATTAAAACGTTAAATATTTGAGATATTTTTATGACAAATGAAATGTATATCTTGAATTTTCTGGCTATAGCCTCTGTAGTCGCATTTACTCTGGACGAATTTTGCATAACTGGTAAACCGTTAGAGATAGACCAAATCATACTATACAATAAATGTAGATCTTGCTAAAATACACAATTTATGTCCAAATAAATTTTCTTTTAGGTTGAACCATTTCGGAGATACTCCTTGTTATGTGTGTGAGTTTCGGAAAAAAAACTTTCATGAAATGGAACATCGTTGTTCATTTTTTCATATATTAACTGTGCAAAGAGAACGGGATCTCAAAGCTTTAAAAGATTTCCTATCGCACAAAGCCTACTGTGTTTCCATATTCCCCTTGTACCTACAAGATAATCAGCAATAAGATAATTTGTACTAATGTTTATCTCAAGAAAATAGGAATAAGAGTTTGTAAGAATGGTTAGTACAAGAGTAGAGAAAGTCATATGAGTGCAACACATCAGATTTCATTTTTAGAGTGTAACTTTTCTGGTCAAATCCTTGCGCTGTAGTATTAAAAATTGTATTTTGTTTATAAAATAGTCCATATAACTTTAATTCGACGGTGTAGCGGTCACTCCGCTCGAGAATTTATAGGTTAGGTCACGCGTATTATATAACTTTTGATAACTTACCTGATAGAGAGGCAATAGTCACAAGTAAATAAGTTAAACAGTTGAGCCTGTATTTAATATTTAATTTCACTCGAATTTGGCAAGAGAAAGTTGATCACTAGTGGTATGTCGTGCACTTGGATGCGATTTGCCCAAATATTGGAAGCCGATAAACATTTATACCCCAGGATCTTGGCTTTTCCAGGTTTCTGGGAAGTATGGAAAGCATATAGACTGTAAGAATTAGGCATGAAGTCGAATATTTCTGCACCATGTGAGTCAGAGTTTGCACAGAATGACCTCAAACATGTGGAACCTTGAGTTCAGTGGCTGTTTCCATTACAGTTTAGCACTGGCCGGTCGGTCGGTCGAGGAAATCCCAACCTGTTCTCACAGAAACCGCCCGACCGACCGCCTGCGTGCGTAAACCTTGCCTTTAATTTATTAGATACAAACTTGTATCTTCTTCACTAGAACAAGGGGTTATGTTACAATGAATCTACATAAATAGTTCTTACAAAATGGAAATTAATTGTTGTTCCACACTAGCCGTGTGTAGGAGAGAATTGGAAAGAAGTAGAATAAGGCCGAAAAATATGCCATAGACGGAGTTTGAGCCATGGATCTTCGTAATTCTTACAAAATGTTATTTTATGCATCTGTTCTCGCTCCCTCCCTCACACTCCCTTTGGCTTTTCCTCTCACTCTCTGACCATGTCTCTCCGTCTCTCTTCCTCTCGGCCTCTATCTCACACTCCTCTCCCTCTCTCCCCCTCTCCACCATTCGCTCTCTCTCTCTCCTTCTCTCTCTCCCCCAATCACCAGTTTTCCCTCTTTTCTCCTTCACCTCGCTTCCTCCCTTTCTCTCCTTACCTACTCCTAAATGTCTCTCTCTCCCTCAACCCTCTCCTCCTCTCTCTCTCTGCTCATGTGTCTCCATCACTCGTTTACTCTTCTCACTTTGCCCCCTCTCACCCTCTCTGACACTCTCGCTCTCTTCACTCTTCCCCTCTCATACTATCTCCTCTCCCTCACCTCTTTGCCTCAAATCAGGAGCCCTAATGACCAAGTTGTCGACGGGCCCTTAAACCTGACACACTCACTCATTACCTCAAACCTCACCCTTCTTACATCTGCCCTCCTCTACCCTCCCTTTCACTCTCTCTACCCCGATCCCCCTCCCTTTGCCTCTATTTTTTGTTTACCTGATTACCCTATCAACTATTTTCATTTTTATTATACTTTTACACTAGACAGATTTTTAGTCAAAGTCGCCAATGTCTTCGATTTTTGGATTTTTGCAAAAATGAACTGTTTATAATGTTAGTAAAACATTTAGATGTGTGTTATGGAGTTCCAGACCTTTTTAATGGTTGGGCAATTCTAACCCTTTACACAACGTACCTACGTTAGCTTATATTAATATTTTCAATATAACATTTAGGTTTTCTCAGAAGACATATTTCGATGTGACAAATGTTTCCCCTACTTGCTACCCGTAGCAGGGAAAATAAAAACATGTGATACTTCATTTAGCATCGCCAACCGGTTAAAATGAAATTAAATCGTGTTTGGATGTTTAAAAAGGTTGCTCGTGAGAAGCCGGTGAGTGAGTGACGTCATTTTCCTGTTAGCGAGGAACCTACGCACGCAGTTGGATGCCAGCTGAGGCGGAAACCCGCGCCCGCCGATTAAAACCCGCGTACCTATGTAATAATTTGTATATCATTGAAAATGGAATATAGGCTTTACCTGATAATTCGTCTGGTGAGCCGAGGGTACAGGCAGGGAAAGTAACGGTGCCTCAAGAAGCCAACAACCCTGAAAGAAAGGGAACAATAGGGTTGAAAAACCCAACGCGTGAATACGTACGTGCCTAATTGCAAGGTGAAGCTGGCCAAGCGGAAGGGCCGAGCTGAGAAATACAGTTCTTCGGGAGAGAAGAACACTTGCTTGGTAGATCTTCAGCGGGATAGACAGACGTGTGCGTTACGCGGATCGCAATACTTCATGGTCTTGTGTGTCGGAAGGGGGCATGAGTAATGTGAAATAAACATTAAACGGAATAGAAGACTTCAATTTACTACTTGGACATTCCTCAGCTGGACAACCCTGAGATAAAGATCTCGTGCTCAAACAAAAGTCACACTGTAAAAAGCCGGAGCAATCAAGAGCAACCACGCTCTCCCGACCTACCCCTTCCCAAGTAGACCAGAAACATACACCCATCCAAAAATCCCGCACCAAAATGGCACCCAACGTGTCATAAACTACCCACACCAGCACCAAACTACGTCCACGAAGACCTCATCAACTTCAGCAGCGACCTGGTCCGAGCTGGATTTCACCGCTACACAGACCGCCGCGCAGAGAACGACACCGCCTAGGAAGCATCACACCGAAGGACACCACACACATCATTAGTGACCATCCTCAACACCCAGCACTTAAGCGAGGTAAACAGTTCATCACAACAACAACGAGTAAGTACACTTTTATATCCAGTGACACATCCCGACTCAGGATAGGCAGCCAGTACAAAACTAATTATACAGTTGTATGAAATTGAGAAACGGAAAAATAATAAGCGTTGACATGGTGGAACAACAGGCTCAAGAACAACAAACAAACATTACCGTAGAGGAAATTTCTCCTGAAACTGCACCCAGCCTCACAACTATGATGCAACAGATGCTTCAGCAGTTCCAGAATTTGGAAAGTAGATTAATAGAACAGAGTACACGGTTAGACAACAAAATAACCACTCAAGGAGCGCAACTTCAAAGTAGCCTAACAGAACAGAGTAAACATATAGAACAACAAAAACAAGCCCTGGATAGCATTTGCCTAGGCCAAAGTAGAATTGAAGCAGAATTCCTAAACTTGCGCACAGAAGTGCATGACACGCAAAAGGAATTAGAAACTATTAAAGACCATGTTAATCGTGTTTCGACTACTAGCAATAAGTTGCATGCACAATTGAGCGAGGAGCTGCACTCCACCTGTGCGACATTGGAAAAGCGGCAGCAAAGTGCCGAAGCGAGAACGCAAGCCGAATTTTCTGAAGTAAGAAAAGTTATACAGACGCAACAAAATGAACAGAGACATGAACTCACGAAAATGCAAGATATAATAACACAGGCAGCAGCGGCTCATCGCTCAACACTTACATCTGTAGAACACCACGCGCAAGAAATGGCAGTGCTCAAAGAAGCCATAAATGGGCTCACCATAACAAAGAGCAACCAACCTCAACAAACGTACACTGCCACTTCTAGTGCGTCAGAGAGCCAGGGGATGTTGAACGCGCGTTCTGCGGCGTCTTCAACATCGCCTGCAGAATCGTGTAATAGTATACGTCCGGAGAGCACACAGACCCATTGCATGACACATGGTTTCCCCAACCACTACCATCTATTAAACGAAATTGCAGTACCCACTTTTAATGACGCAAGAGACAACGCTAAGCGGTATGTAATGGATCTCGAGTCATACTTCCACCTAAAAGCTATCCCAGAATCGTTTAAAACGCTAATAGTGAAGAAAGGCCTACAAGGACGATCACTCACTTGGTTTAGGTTAGCGGTAGGCGACCATGCCACATACTCAGATTTTAAACATCATTTCCTCGCCAAATACTGGAATAGTGCAACTCAGTACGCGGTACGTACAAAAATCAACAACGGAAAATTCGATGTACGCGCAACATCCATGGTGGATTATTTCCTAGACCTCGCCCAACAGAGCCAACTACTGGATCCTCCAATGGAAGAACAGGAATTCATTTCTCTTGTCATAAGGCACTTTCCGGAACAGATAAAGAACCATCTCATTGTTGCCCGACCCAACAGCATAGCCGGAACGCTGGATTTATTAACAGCATTAGCGCCACATATGTCTGAATCGAACCCAGTCCCGCGAAATGAGGTCCCACACAATGAACACATTTTTAGTGGGACGAGGGCAAGAGCCAACTACAATGAGCGCCGATATGACCAGGGTCACACCCGGGAACGCTATCGAGAACAGGCACCCTCATCCGATTCCCGGAATGACCATAGACACCACCAACAGCGTCCACCCCGAGAAAGACCCCATCACGGATACCAGGGACAACGGCACCATCAGATTAATTATGTGCAAATTCGGGGACAACGACGACGAACAAACGACACCGACAGATACCAGAACAGACATACCACACGCCGAAGGCAGTACACGAGTAGCCCGCCCCGAGAAAACCCCTCAGGGAGCCAGTGGCAGAATAATGTGTACAACGGCGCGGAAAACGCTGAAAACAGGCACAACATGGTGGATTTCAATATGTACGGAGGCAACAACCATGAGAACTATAACGCCACCCAATGGCACAACACCACCGATAGACCGCAACCCGCAACACATGCACACAGCCAAGGCGCCGTAAGCCGACAAAAATGGTTTGGCGGTTCACCATTCGTGACGTCCGAGAATGCTACAGCAGGTGACGGAGCCACGGCGCAAAATGGTAATCGGGTTTTTAACAATTCGGGAAACTAGAACCGGGTTGGATGAGGTTCCCGATTCCAACAACGAGGCATATTTTCAACGAAGGGAACAATAACACAGTGTCAATGCTGAATGTACAAAACACGGAAGCAACCAGCCACAACAATGCAAGAGGCAAGGTCGAAATGAAAAAAATTCAGGAAATCGCGGAAACACCACAAGTAGAAATCCTAATCCAAAATGAAACTTTTCTCGCCACCCTAGACACGGGGGCAACAGCATCAGTGTGTAGCCAGCAATTCTTTAACCATTTAACTACGAAAGGGCTAAAATTACAGACACTTCCAACGAAAAACGTATATGCGTTGCTAGCCATAGGAAGAAAAAGACAAAGGATTCAAAAACAGGTCATGATTGCATTTACAATGGGCGGAGAGAACATGGAATATATCTTCCTAATAATTCCACACCTCGCTGTACAGATACTCTTTGGTAGTGATTTCTTTGACTCTTGGCAAGCCCGTATCAATTACGACAGCAAAATATTCACAGTAACGTGTGAAAATAGGAAGGCCATTGTACCTTTCGCTCAGCTGACTGGGGAAGGACCACAGCTGACTGAAGGCGAACTTCAGTTGGAAAGGGAACAATTCTTCGTTCAAATGGTTCAGGTAAACGAGGGAATATTTTTGGCACACCTCCAAGTTAGGGAGATGATGGAGACAGACGATGAAAGCGACGTTTTTAACTGCGAAAATGTTAGGTATGTGGAAGCGCGTACGGAAGTAAAAACGAGTTATACACCCCTCACGGTAAAAACCGGTTCACTTAATGTGCAAACGCACAGACTGAATGAAGCGTCAGAAATACAATCCCTTGCACCGACCCAAATGATACCTGAAAGCTGTGACCATATTTGCAGAAATATTGAGAGCAGGGTGAATGAAATCCCACACTTAAATAACAAAAATAGACAGAAACTTTTTGACGTCTTGTGGAAAAACCGCTCGGCATTTACTGAGAGAACGGGTTTATTCACCTCATTCCAATACGAATCCCAGATTAAACAAGCAACACCATGGCGATACAAATGCCGAAACATTCCGCTAGACCTTAGACCTGCTGTAGATGCAACCATTAATGAAATGCTGGAGCAGAATATCATACAAATTTCGAACACACCCTTCCTGAACCCACTCTGCATAGTGAGAAAAGCAAATGGTAAAGTCCGTATTACAATTGACGCGAGACACCTAAACCAATACATCGTACCGGACAATTTCCGAACTTTAGCCATAGACCAAGTGCTTGCCAGCATAGGCCGAAAAAAATGGTTTTCCTCAATCGACCTTACCAACTCCTATCTACAGATTCCACTGCAGGAAAACTTGAGAAAATACACAGGATTTTTATATCAAGGACGTGTATTTGAATATACACGATTGGCCTTTGGTTTATCAGTCAGTGGTAGCGGCTTTCTTAGAGCTATGTATGCAATTTTTGGCGATGCCACCCAAAAGTTCCTAACACAATACGTAGATGACTTCCTCGTCCACGACGAAAGCATAGAGGAACACATACAACACTTGGACTTCGTGATTACAAAATTACGCGAAAATGGCCTAACACTAAATTTGCAAAAAAAACAACATTTTTTCAGGAGAAAGTGAAATTTTTGGGCTACGTCATTTCTAGAGAGGGTGTATCACCAGACCAGGAGAGAATTAGAATAATTAAAGAAATTCCAGCGCCTAAGAACGTTAAACAGCTTCGCCGGATATTAGGTATTTTCCAATATGAAGCCCGATTCCTGGCGAATTACGCTAAAGAAGTAGCGCCCTTGAGAGAACTACTTAAGAAGAATGTACGGTGGCAATGGTCCAGCACCCAACAACTAGCTTTCGATAGAGTTAAAGAGCTATTTGGTCAAGCTATCTTGCTTGCATGCCCTCAAACGGATAGACCATTTTATATCTACACAGACGCCGCCATTTCTGGTTTCGGAGCAATTCTATGCCAATACGATGACCAGGGTCAACAATACGTTATCAGTACTGCGTCAAGGAACCTGACCAACACTGAGAAGGTCGCTTGCGTCACAGAACAAGAGATAGCAGCCATATTCTTCGCGTTACAAAAATTTAGGCACTACATTTTCAATTGCAAAATCGTCATCTTCACCGATCACGTAAGCCTATCCTTTATTAAGAACTGCAAATTGACCAGTTCAAAGATATCGCGGTACGTCCATGAAATCATGTCGTATGACGTCACCATCACCCACATTCCGGGGAACCAGAACATTTTCGCCGATACGCTGTCAAGAATAAGCACCAAGGGCGAACTACCAGAAAGACAGGGTAACACACAGCGTGAAGTCCACGTTCTGAAACTGGACATCGACCTTAACAAAGTACTATTAAAACAGGTCAAAAACATTACGAAATTACAACACGAGGATGACAAACTCGCCGAGTTACTCATGAAAGCACCCGAAATCCAAGCGGAAACACAGGGAACTATAGGCAAACGGAACGGCACCTTATACAAACTGCAAGGCAGAGACCAGCCAACATGGCGGACATATGCACCTCGCTCGCTAGAGAACTTAATTATCGATGCTTTTCATGTAGCCCTTATCCACGCTGGATCAGAAAAAACATGTCTCACCATAGGTGAACATTTCTATATACCTCGCCTTCATCACAAGGTCCGACAACGCATCTCAGCGTGCGAGCTATGTCAGAAAGCAAAACCACTGAACGTTAAATACGACACGCCCCCAATATCTATTCTACGCGACAAACCGCTCGCTTTAGTGACAGTGGACGCACATGGTCCATTACCTGCGGGAACCGCAGGCTTGAAATACATCTTTGTGTTAGTCGACGTTTTCACCAAACTTGTAAAACTGTATCCCATGAAAAAATTGACAAGCGCTGCTTGCGCGGCCAAAATCATGGAGGACTTCGTCCCCAAATATGGTAAAATGGACGCCATCTTGGCAGATAATGCATCTGTTCATAAAGGTAAAAACTTCGTCAATAAAATCAAGGCAGCGGGGATTAAAATTTACCACTCTACGGCATACCACCCTCAGGCAAACCCATGTGAACGAACAATGAGAGATTTATCGATTTTTCTTCGCGTGGTGTCTCATCGCAAACAAACTTCATGGGTACCAAAAATACCCATGATCGAACGCATACTAAACAATACGATAAACCCGAACACCGGCTACGCACCTATAGTACTCCATACGGGACAGCAGTCGGAAGCAATAATCCCAGGCTTACCGACGTCAATCAGCACACAGCAAGAAACCGAAATGCAGAAAATAAAGAAAGCATACGAACGATTGGTAAAACGCGCGGAAACACGCCACAAGAAGAAACGGCGTCACAAGCACCAGTGGAAACCAAAAGTGGGAGAAAAAGTACTAGTGCGGGCACACCACAAGTCATCATTATTGAATAAAACGTCGCAGAAATTACACCTATTGTGGCAAGGTCCCGTAGTGATAGTTAACGAACTGAGTGATCGATCGTTCGAGGTAGCAGATATTACAACACAAAAAGTTATAGGCAGATATAATCTAGCGCTCCTGCGACCATTCAAACAAATAGATAATGCAACAAACGAATCCATTATATGACGCAGCGATGATCTTGCTTCATAAAAGTTTTTTTTTTCTCCGTAATAAACCTCACTATCGTAGGATGTCGCTGACGACACCTCAAGTTTAGCATTATCCTTTTTCTTTTTTCTTAAACCGTAATAATAAAACCTGATGTCATGAGTGGGTCAAACCATTAGTATTGTTAACGATTGTGTTGAATAGGGTTAAGTACCTGTGTACAGTAGAAATAGGATTTCTGAGGGACAATAATAATAAACTCACTCTCCCGAGTAGTATTAAGATAAAGGAAGAAGATATATAAAAGAAGTACTACATTCTGTAAATCCAAGGGAGACAGTGAAATTGTATATATTTATACTAATGTCAGAAAACACTCAAGTGGATGTTAGGAGAACAAGGCAGTGTGTATAGTAGCCACAGTTGACAAAATGGCCGTGCTCCCGACTTTACTAGTAAATATGTCCAAATAAGATTGGATAGGATAATAGTACTATAGAGTAAAATGTATATACAATATAATGTATGCTAAATCCACACATAGTGTAAGTTAAGACGTGTGAATAGGCATGAAGTGCGCGAAATAGTGGACATGCCATATTCGTGTGATTAGAAGTGAAATACCACGAGTGTACCACAGAAAAGTGCACTCAGCAGTTTCCTGGTGCACAAAAACTGTCATTGCATCAGAGAAAACAGTACCCCAAAAACATATGGCAGTAATATCTGTATATACGTATATTACCAAACTGTAACAATTTTAGCGTTAAGGCATTGAAATATTGTGTAACTTCAATTACATGTGCAATTTGATGTACTATTTAATAGGATAAGATGTTTTGTATATTTTGAGAATTCCTAAAATGTATCAAGGGTCAATTTTTGTAATATAACATGTATGTCATAATTAGAATACCTCACCTGACACACAAGATGGAACAAGAAAAAAAAAATATATAGGGAACGTTTATCGTCTGAGTACGCAGATTGCTAGTGGGACTGTCGAAGAAATTTTCGATTTTTTCCTTTAAAAAAAACAAAAAAAAAAAAACGGAAAATTCCTCCGAAGGGCATATGAGGCGGAAACCCGCGCCCGCCGATTAAAACCCGCGTACCTATGTAATAATTTGTATATCATTGAAAATGGAATATAGGCTTTACCTGATAATTCGTCTGGTGAGCCGAGGGTACAGGCAGGGAAAGTAACGGTGCCTCAAGAAGCCAACAACCCTGAAAGAAAGGGAACAATAGGGTTGAAAAACCCAACGCGTGAATACGTACGTGCCTAATTGCAAGGTGAAGCTGGCCAAGCGGAAGGGCCGAGCTGAGAAATACAGTTCTTCGGGAGAGAAGAACACTTGCTTGGTAGATCTTCAGCGGGATAGACAGACGTGTGCGTTACGCGGATCGCAATACTTCATGGTCTTGTGTGTCGGAAGGGGGCATGAGTAATGTGAAATAAACATTAAACGGAATAGAAGACTTCAATTTACTACTTGGACATTCCTCAGCTGGACAACCCTGAGATAAAGATCTCGTGCTCAAACAAAAGTCACACTGTAAAAAGCCGGAGCAATCAAGAGCAACCACGCTCTCCCGACCTACCCCTTCCCAAGTAGACCAGAAACATACACCCATCCAAAAATCCCGCACCACAGCAGATAGGTAATTCTGGGACTTGATATACATAAGCCGTTCTCCCTCCCTGCAGGGGAATTAGGAGATGCATACATCTTGACTGACAGCCAGCCATTACCCAACTATTATAATCACACAACTTACCTATATTAATACTGCAAACCTCACTTGGCTCTCTATCTATATAATTCAATTTAATTCAATGATTTAACCGTTATAACCCTAATTAAATTCCATTCCACTCAAAAATTCGATAGCAAAATTTCAACGCAAATACACGTTTCAAAGCTTCTTGATTCTAAAAAAAATTTTAAGGATGCGATACGAATATTTTGAAGAAAATTACTACACTCTAGTCTACCCCTTACATGGAAAATTTTGCGAAAATTTTAATTTTCTCGAAAATGGCTCAAACGATTTTCAATGAAGTGCCATATGTTTAAGATATTTTTATGACAAATGAAATATATATTTCGAATTTTCTGGCTATAGCCTAAGTAGTCCTGTTTACTCTGGATGACTTTTGCATAACTCGTAAACCGTAAGAGATAGCCCAAATCTTACTGTAAAAAAATGTAGATCTCTAAAACAGACAATTTATGTCTAAATTTTTTTTGTAGAGAACCATTTCGGAGATATTGCTTGTTATGTGTGTTAGTTTCGGATAACTTAAAACTTTGGTGAAATGGAACATCGTTGTTCATTTTTTATATGGTAATCGTGCAAAGAGAATGCAATTTGAAAGCTTTGAAAGATTTGACTATCGCACAAAGCAGCTTGCAGCTACAAGGAAATAAGCAATAGGATAATTTGTACACATGTTTATCTCAACTAACACGAAGAAGATATAGGAATAAGAGTTTGTAAGAATGGTTAGTACAAGAGTAGAGAAAGTCATGTGAGTGCCACACATCAGGTTTTTAAGTTAGTAGAAGAGGGAATAAAGAATATTTCGTATAGTAGATTTTTGACTATGAAAATGTCAGGTTTACCAGCTGTACAGAAGTATACAAAAGTGATTGAGAATGAAGGTAAGATCGTTTACAAGCGCAAGTATTCACTACTCTTTACTATATACCTACAGTGTACGATATTCCTCCCTTGTTAACGTAACAATGAAACAAACTTTCTCACTATTAGGGAAGGCTCGTTATTCTAGACTTTCGCTTCCAAGTACTTGGCTCAAAATGAGCTCCATCGGTAGGTACTGCATTTACGTAACATCTTAATGACCAATTACAAGAGTCTGTTTCGCACCTTAATAAGCACGTGTAAGGACTACGTCTTGGACACGTGATTAAGTTAATCACACAACCAGACAATTCTGCACAAAGTGAGCTAATGTGAAGGATTATAACATATTTCTTATTGACGAGTAAAAGGAAAATATTTGTGTGTGTCACTTTCTGCATCTAAAGCTACTACTTAAATAGAAAAAAAATGTAGCTATATTTTATTTTATATAATGAAATTAATATACCGGGAGAACAAAAACCTCGGAACGGGATGCGCGGTGTTCTGCCTGTCCACGTTCTCAACGCTCGCTGCCGTCTGCCGCTATCATAGAAAGGCGCGGATGAAACATTTTTACTTTCTGTACTACCTATAGTAAAATAGAGGACGCATTGTATTCCACCTAAACAACTCGAAGTATAAATTTCACCAGAAATATGTTTTGAGGCCCCCTGAATCCAAGAAAGGAATTTTTATAAAATCGTCCGTGTGTGTCTGTGTGTCAGTCTGTGAACAATATAACTTAAAAATGAAAAGTCGTTAAAAAACAAATTTGGTATTTAAGTTTAATGTCTTTCAAGGATGCGACACGAAGATTTTGAAGAAAATAGCCCCACCCTAAACTATCCTTTACATGGAAACTTTTTTGAAAATTTTGATTTTATTGAAAATAGCTCTAACGATGTTAATTAAAATGTCATATGTTTGAGATATTTTGATGACAAATGAAATGTATATCTTGAATTTTCTGGCTATATCCCCTGTAGTCGTATTTACTCTGGACGACTTTTGCATAACTGGTAAACCGTTAGAGATAGACCAAATCATACTATACAAAAATGTAGATCTTACTATAATATACAATTTATGTCAAAATAAATTTTCTTGTAGGGTGAACCGTTTCGGAGATATTTCTTGTTATGTGTGTCAGTTTCGGAAAACTTAAAACTTTCGTGAAATAGAAGATCGTTGTTCCTTTTTTTATGTTAAGTGTGCAAAGAGAACGGGATCTCAAAGCTTTAAAAGATTTGACTATCGCTCAAAGCCTACTGTATTCCCATATTCCCCTTGTGCCTACAAGGAAATAAGCAATAAGATAATTTGTACAAATGTTTATCTCAACCAACACGAAGATGTAGGAATAAGAGTTTGTAAGAATGGTGAGTATAAGAGTAGAGAAAGTCATGTGAGTGCAACACATCTGTTTTTTGTTTAATTTACTATACAGGCTAGAATAAAAATTCCTCCAAGTAAATGTGGTGAAAACTTCAGCTTCCTACAAGGAACAGGTTTATGACCATTCTCGGTTTGGGCAGGGTGAACTCCGTTAAGCCTAAACGTTGTAGGGATAAGATTGTGAAACCACGGACAAAGCCAGGTATTTCAGTTAGTGCTTTAAACCGGTTCTTCTGGCGAAGCTGTTGTAATGCGGCGAGTGCAAGTCACGTGTTATCTAATCAGAGCTATAAACTGAAAGCAATCGCACACGCGGTTTTGAGAAGCACATTACTGATTAGCGTAGCCGAGAGGCCTACAATAGCGTGACCACATTTGGGTCATGTGGCACGTTCACGTCCGTCACAGTTGATTCAAGTCCACCCTTTTAGGTCAATTTGCTCATGTGGGGCAGCATTTACAACTGGATGAGCACACAGCTGAAATCTCTTTTACTGATCTTGAGATGAGGTCGCTTAGGTCGATGTTCCTTTGCTTACCCATGTAAATCCGGCCTTATGTGCAAATCAAAACAAACCCTAGCTGTTATATTGCGTTTCCCTTGGATGAAACGACTAGCACTTCGCACCTCCCACGTCACTATTACGTATACTATGCAGGGGAAGTGTTCTATTCGACCCAAAAAATTAATGTTGAGATTTCACCGGAAATATGTTTTGAGACCCCTGAATCAAAAAAAAAAAAAAATTGCACTAAGCATTCTTACAAATTCTTATTCCTATACTTTTTTCATATTAATCTAGATAAAGATTTGCAGAAATTATCTTACTAAATTAAGTTAAATTAAATTAAGTTAAATTAAGTTCTCTATGCACGGTTAAGATATAAAAAATGAATAACTATCTTGCATTTGACGAAAGTTTAATTACTTAAAAACTCATGCAAATAACAAGGAATATCTCCAAAATGGTTTCACTCTACAAAAAATTATTTCGACATAAATTGTGTATTTTAGCAAGATCTACAGTTTTTGTATAGTAAGATTTGGTCTATCTCTTACGAGTTACCAGTTACGTAAAAGTCACCCAGAGTAAACAGGACTACATGGGTTATAGTAGAAAATTCAAAATATACATTCCATTTGCCATAAAAATATTTCGAACATATGGCATTTTAATGAAACTCGTTATAGCCATTTTCAACAGTCAAAATTTCCTAATAATTTTCCATGTAAAGGGTAGTTTAGGGTTGTGCTATTTTCTTTAAAATGTTCATGTCGCATCCTTAGAATATGTTAAACTTAAATACCAAATTTGTTTTTGACCGAGTTTTCATTTTTGAGTTATGCAGTTCAGACACACACACATACACACACGGACCTTTTTCTAAAAATGTTTTTATTTATTCAGGGGACCTTAAAAAATATATTCCCAATGAAATCTAGACATAGAATGTTTTGTTGCAATAAAATTCTTGCTCTACTTACTATTCGTAGTGGTGAAAGTAAAAATAAATGATAAGAGTGTGGTTATATTGAATTAATGGATGTAATGGGAACTTGTGTTAAGCATGAGGTAGGTACGTGGTGAGAAACAGAATGTTGTGTGGAAAGTGAATAATCTCTTATGATTAAAATCAACACGCTATTAAATGGGACAGACAGACACACACACACACACACACACACACACACACACACACACACACACACACACACACACACACACACACTGCTCTAACATTAGCTCCCATTCGCTTCTGTTTAAAACTTACAACTAACTTGCTCTAAGTGCTCTAGCTAACATCTTGCAGGAATTTGCAAATTCGTCTTTCAGGCCTTTCCCTCTTCCACTAACTGAGTCAATGTCAACACCTATTTGTGAAAGTAACTTTTCAAATTGTAAATAAATACTTGTAACATCGCCAAAGCTCTATTTATGCTTCTGATCAAAGTTGCGTTTAATATTGTAACGCTTTATATTTACAAATTTAAATCTGCTTATCTACCACTCTTCATGAAACAGACATACTCGCCACTCAATAAACGACATGTGGTTTACTTGTTTACCTAATATGCAGGGAGATCTATCGCAAAACACCCAACGAGATAAACAAAATTTAAGACAATGTTTTTACGTTTCAAAAATTGCACCAAATAGATTTGTTAATATATTTTCCTCCAGAGGGCTAATAGTGATTGACATAAGTTTTCGCCTATGTTTAGAATGTAATCAATATACAACAAATTACATCTTTTAAACCTTTATACAGGGTGGAAGTGAAATAATCCGCCAGACGGAAGGAGGTGAGAGAGTGGATGTAAATAAATAAAACATTCTTATACATTTTCTAATTAAATGCACGGTTACCTAGATAATTGATAATGGTTGATCGCGTAATTTATTTCTACCTGTAGGACAATGAACTATTCTAACGTTCCATAAAACCATTTTAAGTAACGTTGGCCATGAATTGCATTCAGATGTTTTGCTCCTGGGCAGAGAGAGGCCCAGAAAATTCCGCGAAAATATGAGGTTATTGTTCACTGTATTGTTTGCAAACTGACTTGGAATTCTACATTGCCACTAATTACAAGATTCTATTTGGTATGTTTTAATGCCAGAATTGTTTCCTGTTCTGTTTGAGAGGCTTACGCCATGATAAGCTAACGAACGCATGTTCTAATTGTGGTTGGTCTGTTCCACAAACATTTTTTCTAACTTTCGACATCAATTGCGGTATTGCATCCTTTAGAAAATCATAAATATGATGGAAAAATAAATACTAACTTTAAATACGCTCTGAGCGGCCGAAAAGACATAAATTCACTTCAAATGAAATGCATACGAGGTATGTCCAAATGTGCTTACTGCGCATGCGCCCAGATGGTAGCACTATTGCTGCCAACATTGCTCCTGCTTGATGATACCCAAGTGTTTGTCGCTAACATTAAAAACATCAATAAACTGGTGAAAGTCCGTACATAACCTGCGCGTTCTTAATAAGCCTTCTCGTATCGTATAGGAACCGCACGCATTGTTCATCGTGAAACATTGTTGCGAGATTAACATTATTAACGAATCAAACACAACTTACACTTGACCAAGTTTATTTAGGGACCAAGCGAACAGGATATTCATTTTCACAATAAATAACAAAGCTAGTTTGCTTCCAACACCGGTACTTGAGGTACAGTTTTAATATCGTCTGCGCATGCGCTGCAACTATTACAGGTTATGTTACTCAAGTCAGTGTGAAACACCTCTTACATTATTAACTCCGTTATTCTGTGTTGCATTTAACCACGTGGCACTAATAATTGCTAAATCTTTAGTAAAGCATAATTTATAATGTAAATTTACTATCCACCGCAATATGCTTAACAAAAAACAATTGAATGCAGTTAAGTTGACATTCGTGCGATCTACACTGATGTCGGAAGAAAGTAAACACAGCTGATGCGATGTTATCAGTTCTAACAGAGTTAGAAAAGCAGCAAATTGTGGATTTTTAAAACTTAATTTACACAAAAACAGTTGATTCGATTGAAATACGCCAAAGGAAAAGGTTGTCGTTTATTCAGTTTTGTATGTATATAGCCATAAATTAAGAACCTCTAATCAAAAATAATTCAGCCAGCTGATGATACATTTTTTTTTTTCAAAAAGTATTTTTTGCTAGAAAAGTACAAACTTGTCAGCCTTTTGGTATAAGAGTTTTTTGTTATTCTCAATACGAGAAACTCGCTGTTAAAGTCTGGCGGATTATTTCACTTCCATCTTGTATATTTCATATGATATGAATATCACCAGTTTTGCTATATCCTGTGATTATTTATTACCATATATTTAGTGTTCATGTAAATCAATGTTACCAACTTTCTGTTTCATGTTTATGTTACGTTGTGTTTTGCAGTGATTTATTTTGTAATTAATTTTGTGTTGTTCTAGTTAGTTATTTTGTATTTATATTTCTCACCTAATTATGTGATCAAACAGATATTGTACATTGTAAGAACATTATAATTGGCGAAACGTGTAATGTTCACATTATAGATAAATATCGCTGTTTACTCCACTATGACGCAACAAAACACCAACACTAGTAAACAGAGACGGAGGAAACTTTTACAAGGTTGTACGAAGAGATATGATGTTCAACTTGACGTTCTGGCTAGCCTAACAAAGTTTGAAGATAAAAGTTGAGTGCCCCCTCTTTACTACTTGGTACATTAAAGTTGTGTGGGGATGTTTAAGGTTTGTCAGTTGGTATCACCTGTCCCGGGGATGCCCTCCAGCTGTATGTAATTTCCGTCTACTGCTCGCCCCTCTGTGGTTTATGGCACAACTCGAGATATCTCGCAACTTGCAAAATGTTTCCTCTTTAAAAGTAGCTAGACTCACTGCGGTCGGTTCCACAATATCATAGCTAAGGCTTCTATACCGCTGCACCGTGTATTTACAATGAAAACGTACAAAAACTATCACAACTTGCATTTATTTGCAGTTACGAAAAAATTATTAGTACTTTCTCTGCTGCGTATGCCAAGTGTTGCATTTCACCCAAAAATTCAATGTCGAGATATTACCGGAAATATATGTTTTGAGAACCCCTGAATCCAAAGAAAGCATTTTTACTTTGTCTACTGGTAAGTAGGGGATGTATTGTATTCCACCCAAAAATTCGATGTCGAGATTTCACCGGAAATATATGTTTTGAGATCCTATGAATCGAAGGAAAGCATTTTTAGAAAAAGGTCCGTGTGTGTGTGTGTGTGTCAGTCTGTTAGTTTGTGGACAGCATAACTTAAAAACGAAAAGTAGTTGTGTATGAAGTAGATGTGCTGGCTGCCTAGACGCTCTGGTCCGGACGGACACTAGCGAGTCTGGCTGGCTGGCAGACACTTGTACAACACAGCTCCGGGCAGTTACGTAATGATTCAAGGTTGCACTGAAAAGAAGAAACTGTTTTCTTTAATAGCAGCCAGCTAGCTAGCTAGCCAGCCCTCGGCATTCAGCTACATACATACATCCCCTCTATACACTGCTCCAACACCCTCTTACATTTAACTAAACTCGTTAAAAATTATACATTTCTACATTTGCACCAGAGCCCCATAAACCGTATCTTACTGACCTAGCTTCTGCACTTTCACATTTTTACTTTCTCTACTAGTAAGTAGAGGAAGTATTGTATTTCACCCAAAAATTCGATTTCGAGATTTCACCGGAAACATACTTTTGAATCCGAAAAAGAACACTTTTAGAAGGTGTCTGGACAGTATAACTCAAAAACGAAAAGTTGGTTAAAAACAAAAATTTGTATATAAGTTTAATGTCTTTCAAGGATGCGACAAGAAGATTTTGAAGAAAATAGCCCCACCCTAAACTGCCCTTTACATGGAAACTTTTTCGAAAATTTTGATTTTCTTGAAAATGGCTGTAACGATTTTGATCGAAATTTTTATGAAAAATGAAATGTATATTTTGAATTTTCTGGATATAGCCTATATAGTCCTGTTTACTCTGGATGACTTCTGAATAACTCGTAAAGCGTAAGAGATAGACAAAATCTCACTGTACAAAAAATGTAGGTCTTGCTAAAACACACAATTTATGTCCAAATAAAGTTTCTTGTAGAGTGAACCATTTCGGAGATATTGCTCGTTATTTGTCAGTTACGGAAAAAGAAAACTTTCGTGAAATGGAACATCGTTGTTCATTTTTTATATGTTAAGCCTGCAAAGAGAACGAAATCTCAAAGCTTTAAAATATTTGATTATCGCACAAAGCCTACTGTGTTCCCATATTCCCCTTGTACCTACAAGGAAATAAGCAATAAGATAATTTGTACAAATGTTTATCTCAACTAACACGAAGAAGATATAGGAATAAGAGTTTGTAAGTATGGTTAATACAAGAGTAGAGAAAGTCATGTGAGAGCAACACATCAGGTTTTTTTTTTCTTCGCGGAGGAAAAAGTGTATATTATTTATTTGAAGACTTGTGCCTCATAAAGAGTTACTTATTCTGTTAAGAACATTTGCAAACATATCGACTAAGCAGGGAATTCCACAGAACCTCTTGGACAGACATAAACTGCATATACCTATGGTACTTTATTTGTTTGCTTTGGAGAATTTCAGTATGTTCATAGTGACTCAACTATACACACCAAGGATAATTCAAGAACCCTCGAATTCAATTTTTGGATGCAATACAATTAATACTTCCTCTACTTACTTACTTCGCCTGTCCGTACACACTCGCAGGTCATACGCACATGTCGTAGCTCTGTGCTGTGGATGTGTTCAAAGCTATGCTCTGTTTCTAATCTCACAGAGCTCCTTTCTCAGCAAGTAGGTAATACTTGACTAAGCTATCTGCTATAATCAAATAGAAATAATGAGAGGAAACTTCTGTTTGATTGGAAACTGTTTTATTGATGCAGCCTTACTGAAAAGGAAATTGCATTAAAGTGGAGTAGCTAGCACCTTGTTTACCGCCTACGAGTTACTTTTAATGTGATTTTCTTCTTCATTTCCTCAGCAGTTGCCCTGCCCTGCCTTTAGCAATTCAATAGCGACATCAGCACTTTCAGAGAACGCTCTCTTTTCAACTTCTCTAACACGCATATACTCAATAAGTTATACAAATGTTTAACTCAACCAACACGAAGAAGATATAGGAATAAGAGTTTGTAAGAATGGTTACTACAAGGGTAGAGAAGGTCATGTGAGTGTAACACATTTTTTTTCTAAAACTGAGACCTTAAAAGTTGTAATTTCGATGAAATGTCCATATTAAAGTTTTAGATTAAATATAAAGTAAGATATGAAATATAGAGGTATCATCTACGGTCTCCTGATTGTGGAAAATGTAAGCACTGGAAGCGGAGTGATACAGTGTCTGCCGGATATATCGGTCTCGCTTGTGTTGATGAACATCTGCCCCTTTCCCACATTCAATCATCCTGTCATCAGTGGTAATGGAATCTGATATTATCGTTAATGCACCAGCACAACATAACAGCATCATCATCCCATTGTTTTCCATATAACTAACTGCAGTGCATTTCTCTTTCCTATATTATTTGTGACTTGCACTTCCATGCTATGTTATTGTTTTCATAATATCCGCACCAGCAGCCACAGATTTAAATTGTACTTTGTGTAAAATATATACAACTTGATAATACTCAACTCTTCTTACTCTCGCTGCCACGAACAGTCGTGGAAGAATGATTCAGCTCATTAGGAGAACAAAGTCGATATTTCCAACATTTCCTACAACTCAGTTGTGTCTGTTTTAACGTTAACACAATCTACAGTGTTAATTCAGAGAGTGGGGTCCGAATCGCCATAGTTCGAGTTTTACACAAACGCACACGCGCATGCGCACCAACTCCCGGCATACTTCGCTCGTAGTACAGCACTATTCCCATGGTACTGTTGCAGTGTGTTGTTCACAGTGTCGGTTCAAAATGTATAAAACAATCGACGGGCCCGCCGACTGTGAAATACAGTGTGTGATTCGATTTTCCTCAGCAAGGAACGCTTCAACAGTGAACAGTATGGCCCCATTGTGGACGAATGACAGTGAAGTACATGAGTGAGTGAGTGACATGAGAAAATATTCATAATAATCCGGTCATCAATGATCACAGAAAATCAATACCGTAAAGGAAAATATTCCTAAAGAACAGCTCATTAAAAAAAAAAAATCTTTTTGGGATTTAGACGATCTCAAAACACACATTTCCAGTGAAATCTCAGTATCAGATATTGAGTGAAATGCAACACTTTATATATTTGGTATATAAACAAAAAGTGTAATAAAATATGTAAAGCGTAGTTTGAAATAGGAAAGTTTGTTGAAAAAACGTCATATCCTATCTTTGGAAGAAGGAGAACTTGAATATCCATTTTTAGTTGTTCATAGAGACGTACATACACAGAACCTTTAAAAAAAAAAAAAAAAAAAAAAAAAAAAAAATTCTTAGAATATAAACTGTCAGTGGTGAAATCTGGGTATTGCATTTTTGACTGGAATATATTTCCCATATTTCTAGAATTATATAAAATAGACAACACTGGCTAGAAAAAGTCATGTGTATCCAACAAAATCTTTGTTAATTTTTAAATTTTTAACAATTAAAAATATAAAAATATTGCAAATTTTGTGTGTTTTTGTGTTTCTTGTGATTCCACCCTTAAGAAAAATAAACCTGTGAAAGTTAAAGGGTATACATGCACACTGTTACCTCCACATAACAGGCCGGCGAGCAAACACAGGCGCTCAAGGTCACGCTGCTTCGCGCGATTGTTCTAGTATACATGACTAACAACAATGAGCACGGCTCAAACGGATTCCTTGAACCTTCGATAGGCATCCGGCGGACGGTGTGTTTGTAGAAGTTCTAGAAAGGACCTTTTGACGTCATTCCCGTTATATAAGATACCTCCCGTCGAAGTGAACAAGTTTTAACGAGTGTTGAGTGAGAACTCAAGCCAGAGAAAGTGAATAAAGACAGTTAAAGAAGTGAGTCAAGATTACGAGAAGAAAACAGTTGTGAGTTCTAAGATTACATAAGATTGTAGATTGTGTTAACATCACTGAAAGAGAGCTGCGTGTTTGTATAAAAGTTTTAGAAGAAAATATAATGATCGGAAGGTAACTGGACTGATTTTGTCAGGTTACTTTACTAATTGCCCCGTGATATCGGTATAGTGTCCCCTAACCTTGTTGTTTTCACACCCCTGTGAGTATGTGTAAGGTGTGCTTTAGACACTCAACTCCTTCTCTGTTAAGATAAAATACCCTACAGTACACAGCAGTGTGTGGCTGAAGTACGGAAGCTGCTTACCGATAATCTGGCGAGGAAAGTTAAATGTGACTCATAAACCATCTTTATAGAGTTTCCTTAGCCATTAGTCGGCCCTGCTCTCTCAGATAAAAACAACACACCCAAATAAACTCTATCACATATTTTCCATAACACTTCTTTCAGCTACATCGACTTTCTCATAGCTAAACGATATAGCCAGTCCCAACAAAACCTTGGTCCTTGCAACAGTGTTCAGATCCTGATTGGGTCAATCAGCTTGTCAAAGTAGATATCAATTCCTCCTCCCCTCACCCAAAACTGGGAGTAAGAAAATATAACTCCGTGTATTTATATTTGGCGTCGCCGTGGCCGAGTGGTTAGAGCGTTCGCCTTTCACCAAGGTGGCCCGGGTTCAATCTGACCACCCACTTGTGGTGTTTGTGGTGGACAAAGCGGCATCACGGCGTGTTTTCTCCGGGTTCCTCTGCTACTCATTCCGCCAATTGCTCCATCATCACCTTTCCATTCACCAACTTCGATTACATTTCATATAACTGAATTTGAAAGCATTAGATGGTAATGAGCTCTAAAAGGGTTTGATCACTGCCCTAAGGTTAGTCTTATTTCAAAAAGGGAACCAGTCAGTGTGTATTTCCGGTTAAATCTCGATGTGATAGTTTGAGTGCGATACAATACTACTTTTACCTGTTATTAGTAAGGGCTGCAGAAAGCAATAAGTTGTACTGCACACGTATCATCCGGGGAAATTTTCAACTAATGGATCATATTTCTTTGAATATTTTTGTGCAGAGCAGATTATGGGCTTACGCAAGTGCAGTGGGAGTTTAATACGACAGTGCATTTGCATAATGACGCCGACCTTGTAGGTAATTTACCATATATCGGGCACACGCCATTTTCAAATCATTCCTCGCCATTGTGAAACACCCTTATTACATACATACCTCCACATCAGTGGCGGATCCTGCTGCAAAGCCACAACATTACACTGCAGCTCCAATTATCCCAACTACAACAGTCTCAATCACGGGGGAAAAATCAGATCTCTGCACTCATATGACTTTCTCTACTCTTGTACTAACTGATCTTACAAACTCTTATTCCTATATCTTCTTCGCATGGGCGTCGCCGGATGAACTGGGCCACCTGATATATATGTATATCTGCGTTAGTCTCGAAAAACTGGAAAATGGGTGGACCGATTTCAATAACTCATTTTTTGTTTTCTTCGCCTTAATGCTGGGATGGTTCAGAAAAAGAAAAAAAAAAAACAACTTTAAGAAAAACAGAAGAAACAGCCGAAAAATTGCAAAAATCGAAATTGGTAATTTTGTATGCGAATTGCCACTTCGAATTACCTTCAATATATGGCGTTTGTGGCGGACCTATAGTGTAACAACCGAATATATTACATTAAAAATAACTTTTTTGGTAAAAAAAACAAAAGCAGTAGATTTTGAGAATAGATTTGGTTAAATGGAATCGGACTTTGATCAGGCATTCTATTAAGGTAAGTTGACCTTCAAGCTTAGAAATAACTAAAATGTCTTTTAGCGAAACTCGAGGAATTAGTTTGAGGATTCCAATATTGTAAACTAAGTTCAACAAATATGAGTGGATGTGAAAACAAGTCCGTGCAATGGAACCACACTGACTGTGAAAAAGCTTATGAACAATGTCGTCTAGGCGAAGGTTATCAATGGAAACCACAGAGGAGATGATGTTTTGATTCCGCGCATCCCGGAGATTGCAACGGACTTGCCATTCGATTTCAAACGGCTGCAATTCCTCGTGAATCTGGCCTTCGCGATGACCACCAACAAATCACAACGCCAATCGAATGTTATTTGGGAAATTAACTTAAACTTTACGTCTTTCGGTCATGGACAATTGTATGTCACGTGTTGGAAAACCATCATCTTTGTTTATTTACGCACAGGAAAAGAAAGCTAAAAACGTAGTGTACCAGAAAGCTTTGCATTGAATATTAACTGCATGTATCTTTTATTTAAATAAGACATTAAATTAATTTGGGTTACTAATGAGTTTAATTTAAGAACCAAGCAATAGTTAATGTGTCTAATATTATTGATTTCAATGAATTGCAGTACGAAAGATTGATAATCAGTTATGAAGGGTTACAATCCAATTCATTTGAGGTGGTACGAGGTTGGCCAGACCATCTAGTAATTAATGAGTAATATGCATAAAGGTAAATCTCTTGAGGTTTCCATCTGTCTGGATAGATAGTGGGACAGTTTGGTTAAGGGCTGAAGTTGGAACAATGCGCTGCCCCGTAGGGTGCTTGTCCCTCCCCTGTAGCTAAGTAAACCAACAATTTGCATTGTGTAAATATAATTTAAGTTGTTACGGTAGAATAAACAGCCCTAGGTAGGTGCAGTATTCACAACACACGCCTTGCAGGCGCGTCTGGAATACCTTACGGGCGACAAGATATATGTGTGTATGTAGGTCTACTCACTCACTCCCACTGTCTATTACATGTTGATTGAGATACACGTTAAACATATGTTTGAGATGTTTTCATGGCAGATGAAATCTGTAACTTGAAAAAGGTCCAGTAAACAGTCACGTAATATTGCACGCACGTGCTAGTCAGAAAATTGCGTTCGTTCGAAAAGTATAACCTATAAATAAACGTATAGAGACCCTGTGGTTTGTACTGGATGATGTCAGTGTGTATACAAACATTCATTAGAGTTGTTGAACATCGTGTAGGTACCTATATTAGATTTGATGAGGACAGTAGACAGATATGCGGCACACCTGGAGCATGGACAGATCCGCTTAAGCCCTGGACCACCGTAACAAATGGCTACTGGTTCATTCCCTCTATCTTCCTACTTAGTAATAATTCCTCCACAGATGCACTCAAGTTCCACTTTAATACACAAACTTGCACCTTGCCAAAGACGAGCGAGCATGTGATTTGACCTCCACCTATTACCTAGGGGAAGTGTTGTATTCCACTTAAAAGTGGTTAGTACAAGAGTAGAGAAAGTCATGTGAGTGCAACACATCAGATTTTTATTGTTGTCGTCGGAAAACCTGGATTTCCAATGAAGTAGTATTATAGAAATGTTTGGTACCATATATTATAGCGCTGCCTTCTATTTCTGCGTGAGAAGCAATTGAAAAATGATAGTTGTTATTTTCCTGTGAGTGAGCTAGCCGTTTGTGTTTCAAAGGGCAGTTGGAGCGAGCGCTTTGTGTAGAGTGGAATGTTCATATAAAAGCTAAAATTCCACGAATACACTGAATTAGTAGCCAATTTATTGCCCTGGAATGTGTAAATCAAATCGAGTACATCAACTCAGAGGAAACCTTTGTGATTCCGATAGCACGAGAACTACTTTGGTGCCTTGTATCCACTGTTGGTCATTTCCAGCACCAAGGGTGCTCTCAACAATGAACGCTCTTTACTTGCTCTAGTACATTCCACTCCACTGACAGTTCAACACAAAACTGCTGCATTCACATGATATTCTCTACTCTGCTACTATTCTTACAAACACTTATCTACTTCATCTTAATGGAAGAAATTATTATTTATTTATGGCAACAAACTTACTGTTGGTGTTTTTAAACACACAAGCTGTGTTTGGGAATGTTTGAAAGGTAGAATCGGAACTGAAAAGTTCAGTGCCACAGCTGGGATCTGAACCACAGACCCTCCGAATACCTGACAAGGGCTCCAAACTTTAAGGTACTGTGACAACCTGCCAGAATGACATTGAATTCTCAAATCAGTTCATATTTCTCCCGGTAAACCACATCACCACATCAATGGTGACTTACTATCGTACGAATAGATTAGAATATGCGACGTTGAGGTGATTCCGCACATTTACATCAAAGTGTGCTGGAGCTCATTTCGGACATGTCAGCAGCTGTGTACTGGTACGTGTCGCACTGTTGTTAAAAACGTTACTGTACTGGAAGCTACGCAAGTAACGCAGTAGAATGCGCACCTAGGAATCTATGGAGGAATTTAGCGCATGCGCAGGAATGTTATTATGCTCAGGTCGTTCATTCCAATACACAGATGGCTAAAGGGTGGCAAATCTTCCGTATTAAGATACCAAAATGCATGTTAACAAATTGTCACAGCCGTTCGTTGTCAAATTTCGACGCTCTCCACCGTCCAAACCATTCAGTCTGTCACCCCGCACAACATACCAAGTGTCGTTGTTCGGGGGACATCCTGTATACAAGAATTGCTCATTTAAAGAGTTTGTATTATTTACAGACACACACATAGTTTGGTTTGTATAATTAGTATGCTAGTATCGTACTGGGAGAATCTGTACCCACGCTTCTGGTAGCGCGGTCTTCCATTCAGTTGTTTTGTGCGCTAATTACTCGCTTTTGTTGTGTCGGAAACAAAATTGAAGGTTCATGGCGCATGTCAAAGCAAGCAAATGAACGCTTTTGTAGTTCTTAAGTACCGCATGAGTCGTGTGGTTTTCTCAAGTGAAGTAATTGAAATGTTTTATGTCGCCTGTGTTGAACAACACACTCTCCTAGTCAAAATTCTTTGACGTTATGACTTCCACAGAATCATTTTCATATGCACAAACGCTCGCTTACCTAAAGCAAGGGAAGTAGTGTTTTATATCCAAAACCTCCTATCTCCTACATTCTGCAAGCTATTTCTACTTTCTCTACTAGTATAGCAAGTAGCGGAAGTATTGCATCCACCAAAAAATTCCATGTCCAGATTTCACCGCAAGTATACGCTTTGAGGCCCCCTGCCTCCAAAATATTTTTTTTTAAAAAAAGGTGTGTCTTCTCTGTATGTGAACAAAACTGAAAAACGAAAAGTCCGTTAAAAACGAAGTTGGTATCTAAGTTTAGTATCTTTTATGGATCCGACACGAAGATTTTGAAGAAAATTCTTCCACCCTAAACTACCCTTTAAATGGAATTTTCTCGAAAATTACTGTTAACGATTTTGATTAAAATGTCATATGTTTGAGATATTCTTATAACAAATTAAATGTGTATCTTAAATGTTCTGACTATAGCCTATATAGTCGTATTTACTCTGGATGACTTTTGCATAACTGGTAAACCGTAAGAGATAGACCGGATGTTACTGTAAAAAATATGTGGATCTTGCTTAAAAAAAAAAAAAAAAAAAAAAAAAAAAAAAGTCTTTTGTTTGTAGAGTGAACCATTTCAGAGATATTTCCTGTTATTTGTGTGAGTTTTGGGGGAACTTATACTTCTGTCAAATGGAACATCGTTATTTACTTTTGTATATGCTAACCGTGCGAAGAGAACGGAATTTGAAAGCTTTACAAGATTTGACTATTGCACAAAGTTTGATTAATTCCCATGGTCCCGTGGGAATAAGACGGAATAAATTCCTCACATCTACGAGACGTATGTCAGGAGGAAGAATAAATTCAGGAATACCTAGGAGGGAAGCTTGGTAAGGGTCTGACTTTCGGGGAACACATCAGACGTCTGTCGTATCGGGCCAATGTGGCAACAGATTCATTGCCAAGGTCCGGGATCCCTCTTCTCTTCAACATATGCTTTTTTCGGCCCCTCATAATCCCATTCTTTGGTACCCTGCGACATCTGGGGTTTGGCCGTGAACTCAACACCTGTAACTGTGCAGAATGGAGTCTTCGGGTCATATGTTCTCTATACTGCTGCTTTCCCATGAGACCTTGTATGTAGAGCAGGAAATTAGACTCCGGGCTGCAAAACTATGAGACTTTGCTACTTTATCTGAGCGATCTGGTTAGCTCTCTTGCAGGTTATAAACCCAGAGCACACCAATCTAGCAGTCACCGACTATCCTCGCATGGCATCTGGTAACATCCAAGCTACTTCACCAGCAGGAAAATAATGATCATGATGATGATGATGATAATAATTACAAATTCGTCGGTGACGTTAATAAGGCGTATTAAATCCAGTACAAATCTTCGATTTCAAGGGCTTGAATTTTGAAAAGATACTTTATCCGTTACACTATTCAATTTGGATTCTATAAAGGTAAGTTCAAAATATCTCTGTACTCTCGTGACAATTCATTTTTGGCCTCTAGTGTAATTTGTTTTAATACAGATACAGTTTACAACGTTACTCCTATAGAGTTATTCGATAGTTGCAAATAACACAATTTTTTGGTGATTTCCGTCAGCAATCGATGTATAACTTTCATGATTGGAAGAATGTAAGGCTCTGCCACCTAGTGTGCAACGCCTAAAACAAGATATAACGCGCTATCCCATAGGGCTGGCGAATAAACAGTTGATGCTGACATCTAACGAGGAATTTTCAAACCATTAAGCACTCCACTCCTCTTTGCTAGATATAAACCACACGAATTTTATATGCATTTCTTTATTCGAACACACGACTAAAAACAATTGGAGTCAAATTGCTATTATGTTTCAACACGTTAGTACAATTCCGATAATCATAGTTTCATTTCAAGGAGCATACACAATCGTGGTAACATACACATTATAAATAAAGTGAGCAAATAATAATTATAGTTCATTGACTACTTACCTAATTACATTTTTACGGCCAAGTTCCATTTCTGGACGGCATCTTTACATCTGTTTACATGCAATAATTTAATATATGACTACTGTATCCAGCTACCGAATAACATTGAAAAGTAGAATCGAACCGAAAGAATAAAAGGCATGACCGGGATTTAAACCATGGATCTTCCGATCTATGCGCGGCTGGCATTGAATCTTTTACGTCTGGTAAATGTACCTTCAAACTTTACCCACACACGGCGTGAGTTAAATCGGTAGTTATGTGGAAATTAACCTGTGACCAAGACACAGGGTAATGAATTCGATTAACCGAAACAGTAATAATCGACTAAATGATTGAAAATCAACTAGAACGCACAAGATTAACTGGATCAGACTTGTCTGGTCCAATCCTTTACAGACATTGGCTTTGAAATTCCAAATCTCTGCATTCCAACATTCGAGAACAGGCCATACAGTTTGTCCTGTACGGTATGTTTATTAGCACAGCACCTAGCCGCAAATGCGACTTTATCTGTGCGGTACTGAAGGCGTTCTAATGTTTGTAAGAGCGTGCGTGTTTGATTGTATCTTTGACACGACGACGACGACGACGCTATCTGGCAGGCTGAGATCAGCCCGAGGTGTGCCATGCGTGTACCTGCCCTTTTAGGGCTTAACCACTTTATGACGGGATGTAGGGTTTTGCAGGGTGGCGGGTGAAGTTTGAGGTAGTAGGTTGTAAGGAGGCTCCAGAGGCTCCAGAGGCAGTTCGAGTCGAGTGGGGAAGCTTATTTCCCCACCCGAAGTGTCTTTACCGCAGTACCTAGCCGTTATACGGCTTTACCTGCGCGATAGTATGGAGTTTTGGTCTACAGGGATTTAATCTCTGGGAATGTTTGGGATCAGGGGTATTTTTAGGGACAAGATGGATGTTGGTAGGGATTGGTCCATGAATGGGCACTGCCCATACATGCTGATTGGCTGGTTAGTCAATCAGGTGACGCGCTAATCTCCTCCTGGTTCTGGCCGTCAGTCACTCACTGAGAGGTGATCTGAGTTAGGCGTTTTACTCTGTTTTAAGTACAGATATTCATTTTGCCTTTCCCATCTGCGAAAATTAGACCGTTGGACTTAAGATGTCCTTCGGCAATTTTTTAGATGGTAGTCGGCGAGGCTCTCTCTAGTCATATTGTCCCAGAGTGTTCACCAGTGGATTAGGGTGGTTCTGGAGTTTGTTGTACATTGTTCGAGCGCGGGTTTTAATCACGTCGACAATGTACGGGATGCCGGGATGTTCGTGAAGGATGTGGGCAGGAAATCTCCAACCAGTGTCATAGATCATCCTTAATGCCCGATTCTGCAACGTCTGGAGTCTGATGAAGGTGGACTTTGCCACCACTCCCCAGATCTCGCATCCGTACAGGATCAGAGGCGGGATGATCGCACGATACAGCTGGAGTTTCAGGCGAATGGGCATGGTTTTGGAGCTGAGGATGGGATACAACTGCCGTAGGGCTGCATGACCTTGTAGTACTTTGCCCCTGACGTGATGCCTATACGTTAGCCGCCGGTCCAACGTGACCCCGAGATACTTCGCCGTAGTGACCCAGGGGATCCGACGGCGCCGAAGCACGAGGTCCTGCGGGAGCCGGTTTGCCAGCGTGTTGGCCAGGAGAATCGCAGAGCTTTTCTCCGGGTTGATAGACATGCGCCAGTTCTCGCACCATCTACTGATGGCACAGAGGTGGGCTTGTACTTGACGGTAGCTGTAGCGCGGGTTCTTGTTTGCTGCGAAGATCATGAGATCGTCCGCATACTGACAGATGTGAGTGTTGGGGAGCGTGGGGAGATCGGCCATGTAAGCATTAAAGAGTGCCGGTGACAGTACACTGCCCTCGGGGACTCCTGCGCCAATGGGCCTTTCTCGGGAAAATGAACCCTCCACCTTCACTCGGAATGTAAGGAGGCAATGTCACATCCCCAGATTTATGTTCAAGATTATAGACTAAATCTGTAAGACGATTATAATTCTTAGTTGTTATAGGAATACTTTTGGGTGCTTAGCTATAGTAGTTATATATATATTTACTTTTCTAGCTATAAATGTATCATTTTCAATCAAATTTATTTTCTTTTATAATGTATTTACTATTTTTTTAAAGTAAAGGTGAAGAAAGTGCTTGTGCTGCCATGTGCACGTAAGCAAATTGAAGTAGTTGCGATGAGGTTGCGAAGATGGCAGCGTACCATACAGATGATGGAGGGGACAGCGTCAATTTGAAATGATACAACTGTTACGGCTTTGAAAACATTCTTTCTCACAATTCTTTCTGTTTACTGTGCAAGGGTCCTAATAGTCACCGTCTGGGAGACAGAAGTTTGCATTTTATTTAGTAATACTAATATTTTTATTCCATTTACACCATATCTAGAAACAAATTATGCAAGAATTACAACATTAAATATCAGTCTTTGTGAAAAAATGGTGCTAATAGTAATATCCGTCTGAGTTTAAAAGCTTGATAAATTATTAATATTTTGATTCAGTTTACAGCATATCTTGCAAGAGGTTCTGCAAAAGTTACTAAAATGCAACATTGGTATGTTAGGCACCTTCACAGTAATACCCGCCTGTGAGACGATGTGTGTACAAAACAGAACTAAAAGAGCGACATCCTCCCTCCCTCCCTCATAATTGTTCAAAGTTTGGCTCTCAACCAAAGCATACATAGCTGAAATATAAGGTCAAATTAACATTGCACATGTATGTGTCCATTATACGATGAGAAACTTTATATCCGCCTGAGAGACGGATATTACCATCTAAGAGTTAATGAATTCATGTTTACTCATTTTTTCCAAACTAGTTTGAAGTTTTTGTTATATTGTACCTATATGCTAATTGTAAGTTGAATATTAGAAAATCATAACGTTGCCAATTGACGAAGCCTTTGTATGTTTGTAATTCTTTTGGCGAATAAATATTTTATCTAGTCTTATAATTCAATGATTAATAATGTGTTTAAGTTTCCTTCTAACTAATAATGAACGTTTTTCCAGACAAATATTTTTAAATTTTTATTTTGCATTTCCTACTGTGTTTAATAATTTTACAGAATACTAATTTAAGGCTATAATTTAAAATATTTACAATTTAAAATATTTATAATTTTAGTAGATCCTTGTATACCCCTGTTTACAGGAACATTTTTGATCCACGGGGTGATATCTGTACTATTGATCCATTGGTCTTTGGGGGTGTTCTTTTAATCCCTGACTGTTAGATACCTACATTCTTCACCTAACAAATAAATCGTGTGGAGGAAGGTGAATAGTCGTCATCCTTTGTTCTAATTTTCCATCTTGTTTACCTTGAAATGTTGAATTCTAAATGCATCTGTGAAATGATCAGCAGCATTAGTATTTGATAATGCGGAATTACCAGTACATTTTAAAACATATATTGTAGACTTCTGAATTTTCACTATTTCTTCGATTTCAGTAGCAGAGGTTGTAATATGAAACACGTATTTAAATCAAGACTGTTCATTTTGTTAGTTCTACATTGAGACACAACTTATCTTTAATGCCTTATCACAAAGTTTCTTGCTACATATGTTTAGACCAGGGGATATCAGAGCTTAAAATTGCGCTGGCTCAACTGGCACGCTCCCTCCAGAGCGAAGAAGCGAGGAAGCATGTGTTCATATGTAGATGGCTTGCTTATCAGTGTAATACAATGGAGCAACCTGCTCCAAGGAAAGCAAACAATACCAAAAGTCAAACTAAATCAAAATGGAAACTTGATTAGTTTTTTAAAGTTGCTATGATAGAAGCAAATGCCTCATTTATGGCACAATAATTACATGTGTAAGACAATCGTCTGTTGAAGGACACGTACATGCAGAAATATAATGGTGAAATCACAGCATAAAGAGCAAGAATTAAAGAGCTTGCTATATATTGCGGAAATGTATTTTTTATCCAAAAATGACGCTTGTACCAGTACTTCCTAGTTGGTTAAAACAAAAGACTGGGTTTAATCATAAAAAACCAAACCAACCAGTTTAACACTGTACACTGAGGAAACAGCAGTGCTGAAGATGTGGACGAGGGAGACGACAAAGCGAGTCGATGTTTGCAACGAGACCAACTCCTGTAAACCCATCGATGCGCTACAGCGTCCAAACCGTGCATTTCCGAATAAGCGTTCCTATTTGAAAATCGATCAGTTTGCCATCCCGTACAACGTTATACTAAGCGTTGTTGGTGTTTATATACAGCGAAGTAAACCATACTAACTACGGATTAAGTACATTTAGGTGGATCGGACTTATCTAGTCTAACCCACTTGCAAAAATTGACTTTGAAATTCCATTCTCTGGCTT
This sequence comes from Tenodera sinensis, assembly GCA_030765045.1. Classification (NCBI taxonomy): domain Eukaryota; kingdom Metazoa; phylum Arthropoda; class Insecta; order Mantodea; family Mantidae; genus Tenodera; species Tenodera sinensis. Next base: position 105,088,970 of record CM060972.1, read on the forward strand.
CAAATGACATGGTTTCAATTTATCGTTCAAACGAGAGGCTTTGAGTCAGTAAGGTGATGATAATTTTGCGTGTTATTAGTTGTTAGTATCACTTTTCGGCTATATACTTATGGCATTTGTATATACTTGCTATTCTTAAATACGAATTCATCATTTTCTTTCGACTTTCCTGCCTTATATTACATAATTACTTCTTTTTTCAAATGAAGTAAAATCAAATGTTTGTGCTACCATCTGTACGTTAACAAGTTGTTATCTCTGGCCATGCAAAGAGAAAGTATTGTGTTTACAATCATAGTTTACATTTCAAAAGTTATAAGAGTAAGCCACCTAGATGTCAACTGTGTCTGTTTCAGTTTGCACACCACTGTCTATTCACATATTTCACTGACTGCACCGTCATTGATATAGTCTTGTGCCTGACAATTTTCTAAACTCTACATTCCAAAACTGGAAATTTTCCATTAAAAGGCATAGCTACTATGATTTCCGTTGTCCGCGTAACATAGTTTCCATTTAATAAAGGGAGTTTAGCGTCTTTTTCAACTCTAAATTCACGGGACCATAAAATATTTCCACTTAACAGGGGTCCGTTGAAGGCAGGTCTTACTTACTAAGATTAAAAATATATTTAAGTATTATTTTTTTGTATTTTAAAAAATTTAGCTGTAATGAAAATGATTTGAGTTATTCCTTTCTTGCTGTTATTTAAAACAGTTTTAGTTTGTACTCAACACATTTAAGTTTGTAGTACACAGGTAGGGAGTCTTTATTTTTCCAACCTCTCCATTTCTCTATAAAACCTTAACCCCCAACATGCTGACCTGTCATGGCATGTAATACGTACTCTGATTGGTAATCAGAGGATATAGTCGGTGAATTTATTTTGATAACTCTCCCGGTCAGGTCGGTGAGACCCGTAAACCAACGACAGGTGTGGTCCTGCAGACATTCTGGGGGCTGTGAGAGAGCGATGTGACCGCCAAAACCTAAAAATATGGTGCTCTCTAAAAAGTGGTTACCATTACTGCTAATTGTTCTCTTCAGTATCTTAATATTGGAGAGCAAGAGGATCAATGACTTCATTGTCAGAATTCCAGCATTAGCTAACAACATTTTTTGTACAGAAAGATTTGATCTATCTCTTATGGTTTACCAGTTACGCAAAAGTTATCCAGAGTAAACAGGACTGCATCGGCTATAACCAGAAAATTCAAGAGATACATTTCATTTGTCATAAAAACATGCCAAACACCATTTTAATCAAAATCCTTAAGAGTAATTTTCGAGAAAATAAAATTTTTTAAAAAACGTTCCATGTAAAGGGTACTTCAGTATGCAGGGATGTTCTACAAAATCTTTGTGTCGCATCCTTAAAAGATGCTAAACTTAAATACCAATTTTGGTTGTTAACCGAGTTTTCGTTTTTGAGTTATACTGTCCACAGACAGACAAACAGACAGGCAGACAGACACCCAGACAGACACACACACACACACACACGGACATTTTTCTAAAAATGCTTTTTTTTTTTGGATTCAGGGAGTCTCAAAACATCTTTCCAGTGAAATCTTGACATCGAATTTTTGGGCGGAATACAATACTTCCTGTACTTACCAGTAGAGAAAGTAAAAATATGGGCTAATGGGTATTTGAACCTGCGCTTTTAATACGTGTGTACCTTTGCGTCACTGCACCATATCCATTACGCTAAACAGATAGTCTACGGAATACTCCCGCTTGTTCTCTCATCATGCGTATCAGCAGCAGTGGACATGATCAGTGACGTGCATACCCTCAAACAATTTTAAGGCATATATACGATATATACTGATGGTCCCAAAAGAACAGCGACTGCGCTTAGGATGTTATGTGGGATGGCAAACTGATCGGTTTTCAAATAGGAACCCCTGTCTGGAAATTCACGGTTTTAACACTGGAAAGCGTCGAAGTTTGAGAACAAACGGTTGTCACGATTTGTTAGCATTCCTTTTGGTATCTTAATACGGATGCTATGCAAACCTTTAGCCGTCTGTGTACGGGGATGAACGACCTGAGCATAATAACATGTTCTAACATAACATAATAACATGCGCATGTGCTAAATTCCTTGGTGCTCATCCTACTGCGTTACTTGTGTAGTTTCCAGTACAGTAACTTTTTAACAGCAGTGAGACACGTACCAGTACACAGCTGCTGAAATGGCCGACATGAGCTCCAGCACACTCTGATGTTAATGTGCGGAATCACCTCAACGTGGCAGATTCAAAACGATGGATTGGTGTAGGTGGACCAGTTCCATGGCCAGCACGGTCGCCAGATTTGACACCTCTGACTACTTTCTTTGGAAGTGTATGAAGAGTATGCTGTATGCCACTCCTGTAACGTCAGTGGAGGACCTTATGGCTCGAGTCCACGGAGGGATTGAAAATCTTCAGACAATCGCACGTATTGGGTCATGTGCATGAGGCTCACCACCACCGATATAGGCTCTGCAATGACGTAGGAGGTACACAGTTCGAAGCCCGTTTGTAATGTAGACAGCTCGATGTGTTTATTTACGAAATGTGGACGGACACCCATCTCACACTTCGATACGCTACAGCGTCCAAACGGTGAATTTCCGGACAGAGGTTCCTATTGAAGAAACAGTTTGCAGTCCTGCACAACATACTAAGCGTTGTCCTTTTTATTGTAACCATGTTACGATTAGTTAGGAATCGTGCACTCGTTCCAACTGAGATACCTAGTAACTTGAGTGATAAACATTCAGTTTAAATATAGTATTCGCTCGTCCCAGTGTACATCTGCAGTGACTCAAACGTCACCAGTCTAATTACGATATATTAGAAGGCAATGCTCTAAAAGCTATATTAGTTCTACTAATTTCGTGGAGTGTGTAACCAAAGACATCCATGTTAAATACTTGGTAGAACTTAGCATAGGGGCCGATGTTTTCATTTAAGAGCAGCGATGTCTGACTTTTGCGAAAGAGGGGAGTTTGTGATTACCCCTTTCCTCTATACGCGGACTTTGACTCTATTTAACCCCCAGCCTGAGTACATTATGTTGCAGTGGCGGGTTGCTTACATGAACGTTGCGATTGATTTACGACAACACTTTCAAATCTCATGTGCTGTACATCTGATCATTAGTGACTTCTTTGGTACTGCTTACGTTTGAGAAGTCCATCAATATAGTAGACACAGGTTATCGGTAGTTCCCAAGAGTTCAAAATGGCCGACATTACACTAAACAGCTGACGAAAGAATGGCAAACAGTAGTCCTGCGAACTTACATAATAAAGGCATTTCTAACCTCAAATATCACAGGGTTAAAGTAACATACTTTCAAACGATTATATTGCTTGAACATCGTTACCACGCAACACAAGATGAACCTACTCATCTTCGGCAAATCTTATTCTGCAATAACACTTGTGGATAAAGTCACTTCCGAGCGCTAAATATCGTAATATATATTTAATGCACTATTGTGTTGCGAACACACAAATAACAACTGTAACTGTAACTGTGTATATTGCTCTAAAAGAATTGAAGACAAAACCACGCAAACACGAGCAATACGTCCGCATATTGATTAATTAATTAATTATATTTGGCGACAAAGTCGACGTGCACAACCTTAGAAGATGCAGCACCAAGTGATTGACGGGTAGTAACCTATTGTTGCGATAGATACTTCAATATGGTTCAATTTGAAGAAACTCTGTTCGCTAATATATATAGAGCTATACTCACTCTTATACCCACACACTATTCTTGTAAATGCTTATTTCTCTATGTACCTACTACACTTTAATCCACATAAGCATTTTCAGAAACAAACTTATTGGTCATTTTATTGTAGGTGCAAGGGGAATATGGAAATACAGTAGGCTTTAAGCCATAGTGAAAATGTTTAAGAACTGATTTCTACGTGATGCCTTTGAAATTCCGTTGTCTTTGCAAGGCCAAAAGAAAAAGCAATCCTATTTGAAAAAAGCATAGTTATTCAAACAACTAAGAAAGAATATTATGTAAATGGTTCATTCAAAGGAAAAACGAAGTATTTGACATAAATTGTGTGTTTTAACGAGATCCACATTTTTATTTAGTAAGCTTTTGTCTGTCTCTTGTTGTTCACCATTTATGGGAAGATCATTCAGAATGAAGAGGTATTCTGCGAACATTCCCAGAGAATTCAAGTTATGACTTAGAAACTGCCATGGAATCGCATGTTTGTGTCCGTCACTGGATACTGACTGTCTGTATCCCTGCGACTGAGGAGTTGTGTGGGGTATAGCCGCTCATGACGTATGTTTCTCCAAATCGAGAAGGTCGGTTTAAAATTAAATTAAATTATTTTGTTGCTTAACGACCCTTTCAATTGCCAGGATCACCTCAGCGTCGCCGGTGTGCCGGAATTTTGTCCCGCAGGAGTTATTTTACATGCCAGTAAATCTACTGACGTGGAGCTATCGCTTTTAAGCACACTTAAAAACCAAGAGAGGCCAGTGGCGTTGCCGCGGGACGTAAGGTGAGAGGCAATTGAACCAGCGTGTGTACTTAGTGATAATAGACTATAACAGTATACACAACCGAAAAAGTCTCATTCTACTTACAGGATCTCTATTTTCCAGGGAACAAACTCACTCCTGTATAAGCTGCTGTTGTCTAACATTTGAATTACAGATTCTAAAGAACAAGCATGAGGGCACGTAATGTTTCATTGGCATTTCTTCGCTTCTTATTAATGTTGTTGCCGTATTTGTTTATTATTAGTCATTGTTATTATTGATATTGTTGGTTTATTACCGTTAATTATTAATTGCTATCTATTATTATTTTTTAGCTTGTTTATTAGCATTATTATGTTTATTAGTGCTACTATTATTATAATTACTATAATAATTATAATAATAATTAATAATAGTAATAATAATAAAAAACATTATAATAAGCGTCAACATAAGAATAATAATTTAATATAATTTATTTGCGTAAAATCCTTTACATGAATAGGTCAGTAAGAAATGCGGAAATTCATCTAGAGAATTTGGCTGACACAAGTTGCACTTATTAACCCCAGCATTACCAAGCCTTATTCTATAATTTCGTTTACCAAGAAGGGTCGTAGGGTTTACAGCAGCAGTAACATAAATTCTGAGCAATTTTTAAAATAAATTTATTTTAAATTTGGGTATATATCTTCTCGTGTTTATAAAAGTAATATTTAACACTGTTTAAAGTGATCTGACTAAGGATCTGGAATGTAAGCCGTGGTTTAAGTAATTAGCTGCCAGGATTTATTATTGCAGGTTTCTATTTATTAATTAATTAAAGTATTTGTTTGTTTGTTCGTTTATTCGTTTGTTTGTTGGTTCGTTCGGCCGTTGGTTTCATCGTTCCATCGTCCGATCGATCGTGATCGTACCAACGTTCATTTGTTTGATTATTTATTTATAAGCAATTACAAAAAACCAAATAATATAAAAGACAATTTTAAAGCTGACTATTCGTACAAGTTCAAGATATAGTTTTATTTATCATGTGAATATATATAAACAGTAACAGCGCGTGGTACATATATCTAACCCTTGAACCTATAATTTGGAACAACTCAGGTGTTCTAGCATTTAAAATCCTCCTTAGCAATATAGTCCTTCAAGAGACGAATCATCTCTTCATGCTTAGAGCTAGTGGCAATTGTTAGCGCTTTACAGGTATTGCTTCTTCTGAAATTTACATCAGCACCATGTGGTAAAAGTGCTGTAGCTGCGTTGATTCTGTTCCTCTGAGAAGCAACGTGTAGTGGTGTCAAACCGCTGTCACATCTGAGATCAGCGCTAGCATTGTGCTTCATCAAGAAGCGTACCATGTCTTCATGGTTATACTCTGCAGCGTAGTATAGCGGTGTACATTTAGAGACTGTTCTGGCGTTCACATCAGCACCGTGTTCTACAAGTGCTCTAGCTGCGTTAATACTGTTCCTCTCAGAAGCAATGTGTAGTGGTGACCAACCGCCGTCACATCTGAGATCAACACTAGCATTGTGCTTCATCAAGAGACGTACCATGTCTTCATGGTTATACCTGGCAGCGTAGTATAGCGGTGTACAGTGACCCACTGTTCTGGCGTTCACATCAGCACCATGTTCTAGAAGTGCTCTAGCTGCGTTGATATTGTTCTCATGAGAAGCAATGTGTAGTGGTGAGAAACCGTCCTTACATCTGAGATCAACACTAGCATTGTGCTTCATCAAGAAGCGTACCATGTCTTCATGGTTATACCAGGCAGCGTGGTATAGCGGTGTACAGTAATCCACTGCTCTGGCGTTCAGATCAGCACCATGTTCTACAAGTGCTCTAGCTGCGTTGATACTGTTCCTCTCAGAAGCAATGTAAAGTGGTGACCAACCGTTGTCACATCTGAGATCAGCGCTAGCATTGTGCTTCATCAAGAAGTGTACCATGTCTTCATGGTTATACTCTGCAGCGTAGTATAGCGGTGTACAGTCATAGTCTGATCTGACGTTCACATCAGCACCATGTTCTACAAGTGCTCTAGCTATGTTAATACTGTTCCTCTCAGAAGCAATGTGTAGTGGTGAGAAACCGTCGTCACATCTGAGATCAACACTAGCATTGTGCTTCATCAAGAAGCGTACCATGTCTTCATGGTTATACTTGGCAGCTATGTATAGCGGTGTACAGTCATCCCCTGCTCTGGCGTTCACATCAGCACCGTGTTCTAGAAGTATTCTTGTGAGTCCAATAAAGTTCTTTTCGGCGGCAACGAACAACGGTGCCGAGTTATTGTTACACTTCAGGTTTGGGTTGGCTCCACTGTCCACCAATAACCCAGCAATCTCTTCATTAGCTAAGCAAGAAGCCTGATACAGCGGTGTACATCCGTCACTTGTTCTCACATCCGTGCTGGCTCCTTCACGCAGCAACAGACGAACCAAATCCAGTTGTCCGTGTTGTACCGCTACCTGAAGAGGTGTCCACTTGTCTTTGTTCCTGACTAAATCTTTATCAGCGCCTCTGTTGAGCAGCAACTGCACCATCTTTGGATGTCCATGTTCAACCGCAGAATGAATGACGGTGTTTGGATCCGCGCCACATTCTAGGTACTCCTTTGCAAGGGACAGGTTTCCTGTAGAAGCTGCTAGAGTCAGTCCGTCGTTCAAAGTTTCACCTTTTCTTTCTTCGGCGTCTCTTGCACAAGAGGTTCTGGAGTGGCAAACCTGAAACAACGACACGTTTTTACTTTCTCTACTGATAAGTAGAGTATTATATTACACCCAAAAATTCGATGTCGATATTTCACCGCAAATATGTTTTGACACCCCCTGAATAAAAAAAAGGGCCACATTTTTAAGAAAAGGTCCGTGCAGGCGTCCGCGAGTGTCTGTGGGCAGCATAACTCAAAAACGAAAAGTCGGTTAAAAACCAAAGTTGGTATTTAAGTTTAATGTGTTTCAAGGATGCGACACGAAGATTTTGAAGAAACTGGCCCCAACCTAAAATACCCTTTACATGGAAAATGTTTTGAAAATTTAGAGTTTTTTAAATAGCTCTAAAGATTTTGATTAAAATGTCATATCTTTAAGATATTTGTATGAGAAAAGAAATGTTAATATTGAACTTTGTGGCTGTAGCTTATGTAGTCCTATTTACTCCGGATGACTTTTCAATAACTCGTAAATCGTAAGAGATAGACAAAATCTTACTGTACAAAAATGTAGATCTCGCTAAAACACACAATTTGTGTCAAAAAAAAAAAAAAAATTGTAGAGTGAACCATTTTGTAGATATTCCATGTTATTTGTGCCAGTTTCGGAAAACTTAAAAATTTCGTGAAATGGAACATCGTTGCTCATTTTTTAATATGTTAAGGTGCAAATGCTTTAAAAGATTTGACTTTCGCTCGAAGCCTACTGCATCTACAAGGAAATAAGCAATACGGTAATTTGTAATTTGTAATTTCGCATCTTGTCTTACTTGTCATTGTACCTGTTTTCTCTCTCGTATGAACATCACAGTGTGAGAGGTGCCCTTTATCTTGGTAAACCGTCACTTTACAAGGTACGGAAATAAATTCTATATACATTTGAAGGTAAAAGGAAATGTACAAGCACTTTAATGTTAAGGATATTGTCGCGTTGACACAGAACAGTTATGAAACGCTCAGCGACTTGCGAAGAGTTGACTGTAACCAGCTAGTTGTACTTAGGTTATTACTCTATGGCTGTTGTCACGTGATTAAGGAGTTCATTAGTTTGTGTGCAAAGCAACGATTAAGAATTGTGTTTATGTTTCAGTGGCGGATGAATATCGTCGGTGAAGAGGTTTTCACCGGAGTATAGCAGTATTCCATTTTTGTTAATGCGGGCATTATTACTGCCACTCTAACAGTTTAGTCACAAATTTCTACTGCTAGTAGCCGTAGCAGGGTCAGTGACCAACCCTTCTTTTGTTTGGAACTTACAGCCAGGCAGCCGGCAGGCCAAATTGCTGGAACCGCGCCTTCAGATCAGTTGCAAGGCCAAGTGAAGCAGTCAGAATTATGGAAGAAACTGTTGCACTAAAGAGCTCGGCTGCCATGACAACATGAGGTCACGAAACGATGTAGCATGGGGAAATAATATGTGCATGCAAATGTTTCAGGCAAACAAGAAATATTTTCACCTGGGCAGAGAGGATGGTTCCTGTTTTCGCTCGCTTAGAAGAGTCGTTTATTTTTTGCGAATGTTAGTGGTATTCCATCATTTTTTCATTGCTCAGCGAAACGGTCGTGCATGTTGGATTCCGTTTTTACCAAAAGAATACCAACATTAACTGAGACAAGGTGGAGTTCTAACTCAAAGGTCATCCATGTAATGGTTCAAAATTAGCAAAATGTGAAACGTGTGTTTAAAGTCCTGATAGACGATGTCGATTCAGATGACACAACAATCACATCTAGCGAAGGGTTTCTCAACAAAATGAACAATTTTCAATTTACCATTCTGGCAGTGATATTCGCTGATATTTTCAGTTTAACGGACATATTGTTTGATATCCTACAGAAAGTCTCTCGACATTAACTAATCTGTGACGACAGTTCCAAATACCAGTGACTTAATAAAAAGCAGACGCAATGAAGAATATTTCAGAACACGGTTTAACAAAGTATCACAGCTCACCAGTCTGAGTACTGCAACAGAATCAGCTGACAATTCTTTCCTGAATTCTAGGTTCATTTACTTTCAAATTCTTGACAACGTATTGATGTAAATAAGCGTTCGGTTTCAAGATTGTGAGAAATTGCAGTTCCTGTGTCTTGTCGACTCGTCAAAATTTCAATATCACACACACTCCGCGCTAGAAGTTTCTTTTATCACCCCGTCACTAGTACCTCTACTTGATTGGTCGGTACTTTGCGACTTATTTGGCAGTGATCATTACCTCATTAACATTAACATTTTAACTGTTTTTAGCTTTTATATGTTTTAGCTTTCCCGTTTTATTATTTAATTTTGAGTGTTAAGTGGTAGTGAGTTTTCCCCTGTTTTTTATCTTTTTGACATGGGGCCCTAATGACCTAGCTGTCGATGGGCCCTTAAACCCCACTCACTCACTCAAAATTGAGATAGTGATGTTAATAGAATGTTCCGAAGGTTGTGTTTCATCAGAATAGGACAGTGATTAGCGTACTAAGCTCTTTCCCATATAAAAACCACGTGGAAATAGCGAGTTACTTTCAAAGTACGTTCTTTCCAAACCTGCGTTACATTCAGAATGCGATATTTCCGTTCAGCCAATCAGAAGCAGGAGTGACCAGGACAGCGTGAATTCGAGGTATTATTGCATCGCATATGCACTCCTGAAGGCGATTCGATTGCTCTGTCTGTACACTGGGAGGTGAGACCCTAGGGTGAGCAAGGTCCAGGCCAGGACTCTCACCTGAGCCGGGGTGCCGCCCAGCTTGTGAGCATGCCATCGGAGACATTTGCAATGGTGGAGGATTAACTCGCCATGGTGAATACAAAAACACAAAAAACATTTGCAGAAATCATCTTATTACTCGTTGTCTTGCACGTGCAACGGGAATATGGGAATACAGTAGGCTTTGAGCGATAGTCAAATATTTTAAAGCTTTCAAGAACCGCTCTCTTTGCTCGGCTAACATGTAAAAAAATGAATGACGATGTTCCATGTGACATAAGTATAAGTTCTCCAAACCTACACAAATAACGAGGAATATCTCCGAAATTCTTCTCCCTGCTGAAAATGTATTTAGACATAAATTTTGTGTTTTAGCAAGATCTACATTTTTTTTGTATAGTAAGATTTGGTCATTGCATTTTAGTCAGTCGTTAGAGCCATTAAAAGAACACTCAAAATGTTCGAAGAATATTCATGCAAAGGTAGTTAGGGTGTAGGAATTTTGGATTGAGGGTGCCTCAAAACACATGTTTCCAGTGAAATCTCCAAATCGAATTTTTGGGTGGAATACAATATCTACTTACTGTATTTTGCTAAATGTAGTAGAGAAAGTAACAAAAATGAGCGTAACTCGATAATGGTAAGAAGCAAGCGAAATAGAGGGCTGATAGCAGATGAAATGCAAGCTGAATTTAAGTCACGATTAGCACTTCAAGGGAACTTTTCAAAATGTTTATTTGGTTCAACGCTGGCCCGGTTCTTGAATCTGTGACTATGTTGCCCTCTCGCACAAGTTGGTTGTTTCTATTCAATAAAACGTCCAGTAAAACTAAATATTTGATACTTACACAAACCTCTTCCATTTCAAGTATCTGGGTTCTAGTGGCATTCAGAGTCGCTTCCACAGCTTCCTTTTCTTCAAGATGCTTCCTGCATGCTTGAGTGGATTGGAGTTTCTCTAGGCTTGCTTCTTCCAATTGCTTCTTGTAGTACTCAACTTGGCTCATAACACTCTCGGAGTGGTTCTTGTAGTACTCAACATGATTCTTAAGACTCTCCGAGTGCTCCTTATAGTACTCAACTTGGGCCTTAACACTCTCGGAGTGGTCCTTGTAGTTCTCGAGTTCTCTCTGAAGAGCCTCCGAGTGGTTCTTGTACTTAGACAGTTCAGAGCTTAGGTGTTTGATCGTCTCCTCCAGATGACTGCTTACAGCCGGATGGTCTTGGGCCGATGTTGATATCAGGGTCTTCACTACCTGCTGAGATTCATTCAACCGCGCCTGAAGCAACTCAGCGCGCAAATGTTCAGTCTCATACGCTTGCTTCTGATCCAACAGTTCCTTCACCGCTAGTTTACATCTGTTACCGACTATATGAGGTTGCAGCTGCACGAGGAGCTGCAAGAACAGCAGCTGCATTTGTGTGGAGTTGGCAAGCATGGCTTGGGAAGTGTCCAGAAGTTGTAGATTCATCATCTGGAATCAGAAAAGAGGGAAATACAGTAATCTCAAGGTATCTTCTGTCACCCAGGTGTCTCGCCCGGGAACAGCTTTGTGAAACATGAACACCCATGGTCCATCGTGACCAGAACTCCAGTTGAACGGTGGTGTTTATTTGGAGAGAAAACAATGAAGTATAATAACAGCAATAATACTAAAAATTGACTGCATATTGTTTTTTCTTAGAGCACAAAAAGTGTAATGGAAATATTTATATGCGTTTTTTTGAAAATGATAAATTCCTATGCACTCGCGTTTATTACTTTTTGTTTGTTTAACGACGCTGTCAATTGCTGGGATCACACCAGTGTCGCCGTTGTGCCGGAATTTTGTCCCGCAGGAGTTATTTTACATTCCAGTAAATCTACTGATATGGAGCTGTCGTTTTTAAGCACACTTAAAAACCATCGGTCTGGGCCGGATTTGAACCCGCGACCTTGGGTAGAGTAGGCCAGCGTCTAACCAACTGAGCCACAAAGACGGACGGCGTTTATTAAGATTATGTTTGACAGGAAGAGGAAGGGAATTCCGGTACACAGTACCTATGCTTCTGGAAATCTCCAGCTGGAGGGGTTGAGAGGCGAACAGATGTGCTGCTATTTGGTGGTCCAGCTCCTCTCCAGGGTTTTCTCTGTGGGCGCGAAATTGAAATTGCATTTTCATTGATGGGCCCGTCGACAACTAGGTCATTAAAGCCCAAGTACAAAGATAAAACAAGCAAACTTAAGTGCTAAAAGCTCACCCCTCAAAAGCTAAAAAAGGAAAGTTAAAATAGGTAAAAAATTGAAGTTAAAGTAGCTAAAAATTAAAGTTAAAATAACTAAAATTTAAAACAGGTAAACCGTAATTTAGTATAAAAGTGAGTGTTAAGACATTTTAAAAAAGTAAAAAGGAGAAGGAAAGCACCCTAAAATTCTAAAATCTTACAAATAAAAAACACGTTACACTAACTTATCGAAATCTACATTGGCAACAATATAGTATTTACAGCTACTGGGTCATTGCCTAAAACGGAGCACAGTGTAAGACCCAGGCCAATGGACTGGCGCTCACGAAAGTATCGCGAACAATCAATAAGGACATGTGCGACGGAGAGTGGAACATCGCATGTCGCACAGGCGGGCCACGGATCACCACGCAAAAGGTGTCCACGGATGACTCCGGTGTGGCCTATCCTCAAGCGGGTTAAAAGCATCTCTTGCAGCCTGGAATGCCTGCAAGAGCTCTGCCATGGTTCTACGGTGTCTATGATTGTCCGCAATTGAGTGCCAGTTAAACTTTCTCAAGACCCCTGCCAGACAGCAAATAGATGGCGACGGAACTACCGCTGCACATCTACATAAGGCAGCCTATCAGTAGGCTTTGAGCGATAGTCAAATCTTATAAAGCTGGTCGCTATATGAAGGCTTTGAAATTCCCATCTCTTTGCATAGCTAAGATGCAAGAAACTGAGTAGCGACCTTCCATTTGAGAAAAGTGTAAGTATTGTTAAACTCACAAAAACCACAATGGATATCGTCGAAATGGTTTACTTCACACAAAAAATGCATTTGGACATAAATTGTGTGTTTGAACAAGATCTACATTTTTTGTAGAGCAAGATTTGGTCTATCTCTAACGATTTACCAGTTATGCAAAACTCATCAAGAATAAACAGGACTACGCGGGCTTGAGCCGGAAAACTCAAAATATATATTGCATTTTTTCATAAAAAAACCTTAGACACATGGCATTTCAATCACAATCGTTAGGGCCATTTTTGAGCATATCAAAATTTTCGAAACATTTTGCGTGTGAAGTGTAGTTTTGGTGAGTGGAATTTTCTTCAAAATCTTGGTGTCGACATATTTTGTTTTGTTGATTAAAATAACGTATTAAAACATTTACATGACAAATAAAATGTATATGAACTGGCTCTATGGTGTGGTGGTTCCTAATCCGGAGGTGCCGGGTTCGATGGAGGATAGGAAGATTTTCTTTAACCAGGGTTATTCTCCCTAGAGTGTGCGAGTATGAGTGAAAGTGTGAATGTAATGTTTTTCCGAGTCAGTAAGACAAATGCTGGGATGAATATTTCCCTTACATCCCCGAATCATTCCCTTTCATTTCATTCTCTCTATCCTGGGTATGGGGTGAGTGGGCTGCGCTCTGAAAATACGGTGCCTGGCTGGTAGGTGGTACTGTGATCGGCCGGACCTTATTCCAGCGACACCTCCCAGAAACAGGCCACACAACGGAAGCAGGCAGTCGCTGTGACGTCACTGCTTGGCAGCATAACATTTCCGTCCGGTCATGTGTTTGGATGCAACTAACCAATGGTTTGAAGGGATTTTGTAGTCACAAATGCCAACGCAATGCTGCGTTCCATTCTGAGATTTTGGTTCTGTTCGCATTGTTCATAGTATTAAATGAATGTTTTCATTTAGTATGTTGGACTTAGCACTTCCCAATTTGGCACAGCCGTTTACAGTAAAGTTATAACACGGTCTAAGTGCAGCAATACAAGCACTGCATTAGCAAATCATATTAAGCATACATACCGACAGTAAACTGAAATAATTTGATTATTGTGAAGCACAGTAGGCTAACCTGAACAGTCGTTTTCTTATGCATTACATTAATGCACTGAAATATTCTTAATTTCTCTACTGCGTATAGTAAGCAGAGAAAGTATTGCATTTCACCCACAAACTGGACGTGGAGATTTCACCGGAAATATGTTTTGAAGTCCTCTGAATGTAAAAAAATAAACAGATTTAGAAAACGTTCCGTGTGTGTGTGTGTGTGTGTGCGCGCGCGCGCATGCGTGTGGAGGTGTGTGTGCGCAGGCGTGCGTGCGCAGGTGTGTGTGTGCGTGTACATGTGTGTGTGCGTGTACATGTGTGTATATGTGTGTGCGTGCGTGTGTTTATGTCTGTGTGTGCGTGTGTTTATGTCTGTGTGCGTGCGTGTCAGTTTGTGGACAGCGTAACCCGAGAACGAAAGGTGGGTTTAAAACCAAAGCTGTTGTTTAAGTCTAATATCTTTCAAGGATGTGACACCAAGATTTGGATGAACATTTCTCCACCCTAAACTGCCCTTTACATGGAAAATTTTTCGAAAATTGATTTTGTCCGAAGTGCCTCTAACGATTTGGATGAAAATTACATATGTTTGAGATCTTTTTATAGCAAACGAAATGTACATTTTGAATGTTGTGGCTATAGTCGATGTAGTGCACTTTACTCTGTATGACTTTTGTATAACTCTCACACCGTAAGAGATAGACCAAATCTTACTATACAAAACGTAGATCCTGCTAACTTTGCACACAATTTATGTCCGCATAAATATATATTGTATATTCTGATTGAACCAAACTGAATTATAATACCTTCCACTGTGTCGTCTAAATTTCCAATAATTTCAAAATTAGATAATTTCATATTATCTTTGTATCCTACTAAAACTCCTCCACCAGTTTTCGGTCTGTCCGATCTAATAATTTTGTAATTAGGGACTCGAAATTTATGTCCTTGTTTAAACAATGTTTCAGTAATCATAAAAATGTCTATATTTTCTTTATGTATAAAATAGTTTAGTTCATTCTTTTTACTGTTCAAACTTGTTGCATTCCATGACATAATTTTACATTTTCTTATTTCCAATATCCAGAATTTGTTGTTTTGTGTCATTGTTGTAGCAAGTTAATATCGAAATGTCCTGAGATATTTTCTCCTGAGAAGGAATGATTAGTTCACTCAATTCCAAACTACCGTTATTTTCTAAAGTAAGAGATATTAATTCCTGATTTGTTTGACTTATTCTCCTTTTTATCATCCAATTTAGTTTCTTTATGGATAGATGGTATGTTCAAAAATAAATGTTGTGCTTGATTTCTGCCATTTGGGTTGATCAACACCTTGTTCACATTTGGAATTTTGTTGGTGCTCCCTAATTTGTTTACAGGACTAGGTTTCCTTTCTTTGACCGCTTTGACCCACTATATACTTCCTTGGATTTAATGGCAGAAACTGTATTTTCTTTATGTAAGTTGTTTAACTCTTTTGAGGCAATGACACGTAACGAATTGAACTTCTGATTTTCTATTACCGCACTTTTCTGGCTAACTTTGTCCACGTAGGTTGTAGGTATTACCTTTCAGGATGGTAATAGCATCGTACCTTCAAACTCTCATTTCTCTCACTTTTTTTACAACTTCAGTTTCGAATAAATATTTAGGGAATTCCTTTGAATTTGCTTTATGTTTCTTTATATTTTAGCTTTACAATCCTTTTCTGCGTGCTGGTAGCTACATTTATCACAACTAACTTCCTTTTACAGGTTTTGAATGAATGACCAAGAAGCAAACAATTTTTACACTTCAAATACATTTACTTGACATGATATACCATTAATATATATTCTGTTGGGAAGCATTTGTGTTCTGAAAGTAAACAAGACAGTTTGAGTGGGGACAGCTGAATATCACCCCCATTCTTTCCAGCTACTTTTTTCACAATCCTCTGCACCTTAAGAATTTCACAATTTCTATCATTTGTTGCTTCTTTTAGGATTTGTGATTCAGTTAGCTCAACATCGACTCCTCTTACGATTCCCTTTACAATACAGTTGTAGTAAGGAATGAATGAATGAATGAATGAATTCACATTATATTTACTATCGAAATCTGAAGTTAAGAAATTATTGGCATCTTGGAAATGATTAAAATGTACTTCCATTCTATTCCTACCAATGTCTGATTCCTTTTACTTTAAATCCATTTTCAAATATCATTTTGCCACATTTCATAGGATGGATCCTGTTTACATTGCCTTGGTTACCATTGATAATCACAAAATATGGACCCCAATCTCTGTAATTATACAATATTTCCTCACTTTTATTACTTATTATTCCTTTCTCATTTTTATCTTCCATAATTCTTTCTGCTCTATTCATGTCCTTATTTACACTTATTTCCATTCTTATTAATTCATTTTTACAGGGCGCTACATCTTGCGGCATTTAAAAAACGCTAAGGGTGAAATTTGAACGTACTATTTGCCTATGTATAAATATATATGAAAATATGTAATTTTGAACTAATAACTCTTTTAAATTTATATCATAGGCAAACATGTTACAGCCAAAGTTCATAAACTTTAACATTTTACATGAAGAAAAATGCTGGATATACCAATAGTGAGCAAATAGTGATAAAAGACATGAATTCGTACCTCATATTAAAACTCACGTGACATTTAAACATTCTGGGGCGCATTTAACAATGGCGCCTGGAGACCAACTATACATATCTCACATTCAGGTAGGTCTCAATTATTTTATGGAATTCGTCGAATTTCATGAAGTTTTAGTCATACATGTCCCCATGTTTACACACAAGCATAAGCTTTTGTGGCAACAGCGTATAGAGGAGTGATGGAAGAAAGTCATGTGAATGCAGTAACGTGGAGAATAACCTTCATTCCTATGGCTAGCATTAATTGGAGTTTCTACACTCGCTTCCATTTGTAGGTCTACTGACCTTCACAGGTAGCGTAAGTATAGCAAGGGGGAGGTGTGTGTATGTGTTTACCTTTTCATGCGTCGCGTCACGTCCTGTTTTAGGTGCACAGTTCTACATATGAATGAACATATAACTTCAAGTAATTGTATCTTCCAATAACAAACTGTCTTCCCACGTACCCACAATTCTTCCTCATACTTCTCCGTAGCTAATATTTGTATTACACTCAAGGGACGGTGGGGTTGAATCTACCAACCCTTTTTTACTTTCTCTACTGGTAAGCAGAAGGAAGTATTGTATTTCACCCAAAAATTCGATGTTGAGATTTCACCAGAAATATATGTTTTGAAACCCCCTGAATCAAAAAAAAAAAGCATTTATGGAAAAAGGTCCGTGTGTGTGTGTGTGTGTGTGTGTGTGTGTGTGTGTGTGTGTGTGTGTGTGTGTGTGTGTGTGTGTGTGTGTGTGTCTGTCTGTCTGTGGGCAGCATAACTCATAAACGAAAAGTCGGTTAATAACCAAAGTTAGTATTTAAGTTTAATGTCTTTCAAGGATGCGACACGAAGATTTTGAAGAAAATAGCCCCACCCTAAACTACCCTTTACATGGAACATTATTCGAACATTTTGAAACTCTTGAAAATGACTAACGATTTTCATTAAAATGCCATATGTTTAAGATATTTGCATGACAAATGAAATGTATATTTTGAATTTTCTGGCTATAGCTTATGTAGCCTTGTGTGCTCTGGATGATTTTTGAATAACTATAAACCGTAAGAGATAAACCAAATCTTACTATACAAAAAATGTAGGTCTCGCTAAAACACACAATTTATGTCTAAATAATTTTTGAACCATTTCGGAGATATTGCATGTTATTTGTTTCAGTTTCGGAAAACTTAAAAAATTCGTGAAATGGAACAATGTTGTTCATTTTTTTATATGTTAAGCCTGCAAAGACAACGGGATCTCAAAGCTTTAAAACATTTAACTAGCGCTCAAAGCCTACTGTATTCCCATATTCCCCTTGTACCTACAAGGAAATAAGCAATAAGATAATTTGTACAAATGTTTATCTCAACTAACATGAAGAAGATATAGGAATAAGAGTTTGTAAGAATGGTTAGTACAAGAGTAGAGAAAGTCATGTGAGTGCAGCACATCAGATTTTTTTCAGTTTTAGATCTGTTTGATTTAATATTGGCACACTTAATGTCAATAAAAAGAAAGAAATGACTGCGCAAGCTAAATATACCCGCTCAAACAGGTTCGGAGACAAAGAATTAATTGCTTAAGAGTTACAGAAAAAAAAAATTATTTTTAAAACTGCTTTCGCATTCTTCAAAGTAATATAATTGAGGCATTTTCTGGTATTTAAGGAAACTGCATATAAATTGAAGTATTTTACTGAAGTTAGTGTTATTACTTACAGAGAAATACATTTATGTTTGTATGAAGTTGTGTTAAAATTCCTTTTGTTTTCAGCACAAACCATGAAGAAAGTAATCATCAAAGGCACATTTGACTCTGTAGCTAAAGTGTTTAAGGTTATGTGTGCTAATTTACATGGCAAGCAGAGCAAGATTGAAATGTAAGGAATAGATTGTATAC
Source organism: Tenodera sinensis (assembly GCA_030765045.1). Classification (NCBI taxonomy): domain Eukaryota; kingdom Metazoa; phylum Arthropoda; class Insecta; order Mantodea; family Mantidae; genus Tenodera; species Tenodera sinensis. Next base: position 105,107,525 of record CM060972.1, read on the forward strand.
AAAGAGCAAAGGTGAGCAAGAAAGCGCCAGTGTGATGCACAACAATGTGGTTATAATGAAGTGCAACGGGTATGTTAAACATTGGCTGCACTGGTCGGCAAAAGGTCTGGCCGTGGTGATTCACAGGGGTTTATGATATAATTAAAAAACAGAAAATGTAATTTTCACCTCGAAATTAGGTACTGGGATCCTAACATAACCAATACTTAGTGTAACAACAAAGACACTACTATGTACTGAGAAGTTTGGTAAAATGTCCCGTGAAGCAGTAGGGACGAACCAAGGGTACTTACGTTATGCTGCTCTGAAATCGGCGTTCTAGTGCTGCGAAGAAGCGCTTTCTGAATGAGCTCTGGCGTTTGAGCAGCTTATATACTGTTGTACATGAGGCAAACACGCATTACCATCAAGGATAAACACCCGGGGTCATAAGGTCACATCTGCAATCCTTGGCAACATTTTCCTGTTTACAGCATTAAAACTGTATCATATAAAAATCTGATGTGTTGCACTCACATGAGTTTCTCTACTCTTGTACCGACCATTCTAACAAACTCTTATTCCTGCATCTCCAGGTTAGTTAAGATAAACATTCGTACAAATTATCTTACTGCTTATTTCCTTGTAGATACTAGGGGAATGCTAGAATACAGCAGGCTTTGTGCGATAGTCAAATGTTTGAGATTCTGTTGTCTTTGCACACTTAACATATAAAAAATGAACAATGATGTTCCATTTCACGAAAGTTCTGTTTTCCGAAACTCACACACATAACAAGGAATATCTCCGAAATGGTTCACCCTACAAGAAAATTTATTGAGACATAAATTGTGTATTTTAGCAAGATCTACATTTTTTGTATAATATAATTTTGTCTATCTCTAATGGTTTACCAGTTTTGCAAAAGTCGTCCAGATTAAATACGACTACAGGGGCTATAACCAGAAAATTCAAGATATACATTTCATTTGTCATAAAAATATCTCAAGCATATGGCATTTTAATCAAAACCGTTAGAGCCATTTTCAAGAAAATCAAACTTTTCCAAAAAGTTTCCATGTAAAGGGTAGTGTAGGGTGGGGCTATTTTCTTGAAAATCTTCGTGCCGCATCCTTGAACGACATTAAACTTAAATACCAACTTTGGTTTTTAACCGACTTCTCCTTTTTGAGTTATGCTGTCCACAGACTGACAGACAGACACACACACGGATCTCTTTCTAAAAATGCTTTTTTTGGATTCAGGGGGCCTCAAAACATATATTTCCGGTGAAATCTCGATATGGAATTTTTGGGTGGAATACAATACTTCCCCTACTTACAGTAGAGAAAGTACAAATCGGATGTTATACTTGTACTTCAGGATATAAAATTCTCTGAGAAAATGAAATCAGTCCGTTTGCTTTTGTGTCATTTTATTGACTTGTAAAATGTTATCACAAATGCACAGTTTTCTCCTTGTTGTTAAGAGTGTACAGTAGCCATGGGGAAGAGCGGTGACAGGAATGAAATGGAGTATTTACCCCCGTCCACATACAACCTTTCGTAATGAGGGGCTATGTTCCACTCCACTCCTTCAGTTGGAGGAACAGAGTGACGTATTTAGTGACAAAGTCGCAGTGCATGGTGTTAGAATGTACCCACAGCAAATGGTCGGTATGCCTTGGAAATTCCGTTCCCTTTGTAGATAAGAACGAATAACATTCCTATTTGCAAAAAGTACGTGGAAGTATTGACAAATTGAAACTAATCATAAAGAATATGTCAAAAGAGAAAAGGAGTACTTGTTATGAATTGTGTGCTTTAATCAAATCCACGTTTTTCACTTTCTCTACTAGTAAGTAGGGGAAGTATTATATTCAACCCAAAACTTCCTAGTCGAGGTTTCCCCGGAAATATATGTTTTGAGGTCCCCTAATTCCAAAAAAGACAGCTTTAGGAAAAGGTCCGTGTATGTTTGTTTTTGTGTGTGTTGTGTTTGCCTATTAACAGCGTAACTCAAAAACAGAGAGTCGGTTAAAAACCAAAGTTGGCATTTAAGTTGAATATTTTTCAAAGATACAACACGAAGATTTAGAAGAAAATTCCTCCATCCTAAACTATCCGTTACGTGAATAACTTTTCGAAAATTTTGATTTTATGGAAAATGACACAGACGATTTTGATTAAAATGTCATAGGTATGTTTAAGATATTTTTATATTTTATGACATATGGAGTTTAGGTTACCTTAAAAGGAGTTTAAAAAACAACTAAATATGGGAATTATTTGCATATGATTTTCACTTGTATCGCTTATCGTTATCTGCAGAATCATTATAAGATTTGTAATTCTAGTCTTATATAGTTGTTTAATATATGTTTAATTTTTAGTTTTGGTTTCTTAATACTTTATTGTATTCTCTTTCTATTATATTCAAATTTGTTTAATTATTGTTTACTCTGTTGTATCACTTACTCGCTTGGGCAGTACAAAATTTGCAAAGTCTTGTCTTCAATAATGGCCTAAAATACAGTTTATTTTTAGTTTCTTTGTATCGCTTCTTGTGTTCTTGTTTTGCTTTTAGTCAAGGTTGTGTAAATAAATTACATGTAGCTACTGTAAATGGAGCTTTGCTCTGTTGTACTACAAATGAATACATACATACATGAATGAATCAATGAACAAATGAATAAGTAAACAAATAAACAAGTAAACAAATAAATAAGTAAACAAATAAGTAAACAAATAAACAAATAAATAAACAAACAAACAAATAAACAAACAAATAAGTAAACAAATAAACAAATAAATAAACAAACAGACAGACAGACACAGACAGTCAGACACAGACAGACAGACACAGACAGACAGACAAACAAACAAACATGTATAAAATACATGAGTATATAAATAAATAAACAAACAAAACAAACATCAAACAAATAAACAAATAATCCCTCCGTCTCTCCGTCCATAAGTCAGTCCGTCAGTCCTTCAGTCCGTCGGTGAGTGGATGGATGGATGGATGGATGGATGGATGGATGGATGGATGGATGGATGGATGGATGGATGGATGGATGGATGGATGGATGGATGGATGGATGGATGGATGGATGGATGGATGGATGGATGGATGGATGGATGGATGGATGGATGGATGGATGGATGGATGGATGGATGGATGGATGGATGGATGGATGGATGGATGGATGGATGGGTTGGATGGGTTGGATGGGTTGGATGGGTTGGATGGGTTGGATGGGTTGGATGGGTTGGATGGGTTGGATGGGTTGGATGGGTTGGATGGGTTGGATGGGTTGGATGGGTTGGATGGGTTGGATGGGTTGGATGGGTTGGATGGGTTGGATGGGTTGGATGGGTTGGATGGGTTGGATGGGTTGGATGGGTTGGATGGGTTGGATGGGTTGGATGGGTTGGATGGGTTGGATGGGTTGGATGGGTTGGATGGGTTGGATGGGTTGGATGGGTTGGATGGGTTGGATGGGTTGGATGGGTTGGATGGGTTGGATGGGTTGGATGGGTTGGATGGGTTGGATGGGTTGGATGGGTTGGATGGGTTGGATGGGTTGGATGGGTTGGATGGGTTGGATGGGTTGGATGGGTTGGATGGGTTGGATGGGTTGGATGGGTTGGATGGGTTGGATGGGTTGGATGGGTTGGATGGGTTGGATGGGTTGGATGGGTTGGATGGGTTGGATGGGTTGGATGGGTTGGATGGGTTGGATGGGTTGGATGGGTTGGATGGGTTGGATGGGTTGGATGGGTTGGATGGGTTGGATGGGTTGGATGGGTTGGATGGGTTGGATGGGTTGGATGGGTTGGATGGGTTGGATGGGTTGGATGGGTTGGATGGGTTGGATGGGTTGGATGGGTTGGATGGGTTGGATGGGTTGGATGGGTTGGATGGGTTGGATGGGTTGGATGGGTTGGATGGGTTGGGTGGGTTGGGTGGGTTGGGTGGGTTGGGTGGGTTGGGTGGGTTGGGTGGGTTGGGTGGGTTGGGTGGGTTGGGTGGGTTGGGTGGGTTGGGTGGGTTGGGTGGGTTGGGTGGGTTGGGTGGGTTGGGTGGGTTGGGTGGGTTGGGTGGGTGGGTTGGATGGATGGGCTGGATGGATGGGTTGGATGGGTGGATGAATATATAAATGGCATGTATATGTTGAATTTTCTGACTATAGCCTAAATCATAAGGTTGCTGACGTACTTCCAAATTATTGGGTTTTGTAGATGATGTGAGAAGTAAGTACATAGTAACATTTCGTGCAACGTTACACAATTAGCGAGGAAAACATGCCAGTAATATGTAATGAGAGTAGTTGTGCAGTTTGATTGACCTCTGTGACCCTAACTGTTCATTAGTTATTCTTGGAAATAAAGGAATAAACAGATAAGCTTGTCGCTCTATCACACGATGGTGTAAAGTGCAAAGTCGGGAAAAACCAATTTTTCTCCACACATGCATCACATTACCTGTTTGTCACACCTTCCCTCTTTTGTCTAGTAGTCTCTCTGTCTCTGTCTCTCTCTCTCTCTCTCTCTCTCTCTCTCCCTCTCTCTCTCCTCAGATACATGGCGCTTACCTGGCTGGGAACACAACGCTAATGTCGATGTCCAAAATAATCACAAAGACAAAGATGGGTTGGCACCACTACAACCTGTGCGAAAGAGAGGTCAAACATACTACGTGGGCCAAAGTTGATTGGGAGTTTGGCATGTGCTCTCTCACCCCTTAGAGGCTGCCTTGTAAACGCTATGTAAATCGTTATAACCGCTAGAAGTCCAAACTTGCATTTCTTTTAAAAAAAGATAAACAAAATATTTCTTTAAGGTATTACGACGCAGCCAGGACTCACTTTCACAAACTTGATGTTGAAGTGCCTTATGTTTTATGTAATACTGTGTGCGCGCTTTTGAAATAAGTCGTTCAAGTTAAAGGGGACACTGGGAGTGAAATTTGGGTCAAAATTGTCAAAAAGTCGAATTTTTTTTACTTTAAAATGTTCCTGGAACACCTGTGCATTTGGATGAGCTAACATTTTTCATATCCCCCACTCCATGTGGCCATTATGGCCCTTTCAAATAGCGCTCTTCCCTTAACGTACACAGGATGCTCCTATATAAAAGCCTGTTTTTCTCAAAACTACATTTCTGCACATTCCAAGAGAAGGTCGCGCCTGAGTTATGCTTCAAATTCAATGAAAACTTCCAAAAGTATTCATAAATAGCAGCTAAACAAAACTGTGCTTCAATATTGATGTTATCATTAACATGAACTCCAAAAACTTTTTTTGTATGAAAAAAATCAATAATTTTTAAGATTAAATTTTCTTTGTTATTAAAAAAATATGTACAGCATAATCAGCAAACTTATTTGAAATATCTCTTCATACAATTGTTACCCATGTTTTAGAGCACCAGTTCTGCCAATATAAATGAATTGTGAAAGGTCAATAGACGCGAGCTCTATTTTGAAAATGTGCCTATTAAATTCATAAAATAGTTTATATATCCTAAACGAATTATCCAATTTTAATGAAATTTGGTGTACCGCCTACTCTCATATATATACAAACACAGTAAAAATGTCAGAAAGATCTATAAAGAAATGTGGAACTTTCAAATTTCACTCCCAGTGTCCCTTAAAGTCAATTGCACTACTGTATTCAGGATCCGGAGCATTATGTTTACCAGCTCATGGTGCCCGAGTCACTACGTCAGTGTGCGTGTGTGTGTGCGTGTGTGTGTGTGTGTGCGCGCGAGTGTGTGTGTGTGCGTGTGTGTGTGCTTGTGCGCGTGCGTGTGTGTGTGCGCGCGTGTGTGCGTGTGTGCCTGTGCGTGTGTGCGTGTGCTACAATAAACATGCCATCCCAAATAAAAAGTGTTGAAAATATAAGGAGATATCTGTTTGTGCATTTTCAAAACCATGCATATTAGGGTTAAAAGATTCCATGTTATGGAGGACTCTCTCATCAGAAGTTTGGTCCAGCGCGCCCTTTCGTTATTCTCAAAACGTGAACTTTTACATTTGATAAACATCTTCTAAGCCAAGTTATACTGCAAGAGATTTCCTTGTAATATAATGTCCTTTATGGCTTGGCACATAAATATCATGTCCTCCGTATCTGTAACAAACAAACATTGTTGGTTTCTTTTTTACTTTCCCTGCTACATATAGTAACTAGGGCCACTATTGTATTCCACCCAAAAATTCGATGTCGAGATTTCACCGGAAATGTATATTTTGAGGCCCCCTGAATCCGAAAGAAGTATTTTTAAAAAATGATCTGTGAACAGCATAACTCAAAAAGTTTGTTAAAAACCAAATTTGGTACTTAAGTTTAATGTATTTGAAGAATGCGACATGAAGATTCTGAAGGAAATTTATCAACCCTGAATTACTCTCTACATGGAACTTTGCCGAAAATGGCCCTAACGATTTTGATTAAAATGACATACGTGTGAGATATTTTTATGACAAATGAAATGTATATTTTGAATTTTCTGGCCCTAGCCCACATAGCCCTGTTTACTCTTGATGACTTTTGTGTAACTGATAGACCGTACTATACAAAAAACGTAGACCTCGTTAAAGCACGTGATTTATGTTCAAATGCACTTTTGTCTTTTCGTGGAGTGAACCATTTTGGAAATATTCGTTGTTGTTTGTGTGAGTTCTACAATACTTATACTTTTATCAAATGGGAGGTCGTTATTCACTTTCTTATCTCTTGGCCGTGTAAAGAGAGTGAAGTTTCAAACTGTAAGATTCTAACTTTAGCTCCTCGAAATCGAAATTATTAATTTTTATTCAATCTGTGTATCAACATTATTTTGGTGATACAAATATAATGAAATGTTTAATTTGTAAGTGGCTGGAGGTCGCTGAGAATAAAAGTGTCTCAGTAGAGTAAGTCACGTGAGTGTGCACATGAGATGTTCCACTTGTAAGTGTGCGATAATGAGCCTCCTGCTCAGTCACTTCCATTTATGCAGCTTTGTGAGACATTCTGTGACTTTTGGTATGGTGCAATTATTGGTCCAAGACGGAGATGGAGAAGCTCGAACTGTCCATGGAGAAAGCTATCGGGCTCTTATAAGGGACTATTTTTGGCCTCAATTGGATGGTATGGGTCTCAGAAACAACTGATTCCAGCAAGATGGCGCCACAGGTGATACTGCTCTCGAAACAATCGATCTTTTGAAGGAGAAGTTGAGAGGTTTCATCATTTCCCGTGGTGGTGATGTTAACTGGCCCCCGAGATCATGTGATTTAACGCTGACGGAGTACTTCTTGTGGGGTTATGTTAAATCTCGAGTTTATACCAACAAGTCAGAAACAGTAAATGATCTTATGAGTAACATCACGCGTGTTATTCGTGAAATTGAACCTAATTTACGTTCTTCTCTCATTGAAAACTGGGTCAACCGTACACGCCCAACCAAACGAATTCGCGGCGGTCACTAAGTATTCTCTTCCACACGTGATGACACTAATTATGCTCAAGAATTAAAAAAAAACGAATAAACCTCTATCATTTATAGAACGTGTTTTATTTAAGTTCAAAGATAGGACACTCTTGTTGAAAGAGTACACAGTAGTAGCCTTTTCTTCTAAATAAAATAATTTTTTAGCGGTTAGTTGAGAAAAGATCAAAATGTTTGGACTTTTTCGATTTTTGTACAAATTTTAATAAAATTAAACAACAAAGTAATATATAATCCTCAAATGTGAGAATTTATAAGAAAATTAGTGAAAAAATATGTTCTTATTTTATGTTTGAGATTTCTAGCAACTAATCATCTTCATAAACACCACAACTGTCATCATTGCCAACATCAACATCTTTCTCCGCAGGTTGATGTTTGAGAACATTTCCTCTAGTAACGTGTGATGGGATTGACTTGGGGTGTCACTAGGTCTACTTGATCCTGACAGTAAGGGCTTGCACGAGTTAAGTGGGTGTAGATAACTCTCATACTGGATTTATTCACAACTTGAAACTGCTTCACTAATATCCTACCTGTTGCACAAGTTAAGTGGGTGTAGATAACTCTCATACTGGATTTATTCACAACTTGAAACTGCTTCACTAATATCCTACCTGTTGTACAAGTGAAGTGGATGTAGATAACTCTCATACTGGATTTATTCACAACTTGAAACTGCTTCACTAATATCCTACCTGTTGTACAAGTGAAGTGGATGTAGATAACTCTCATACTGGATTTATTCACAACTTGAAACCGCTTCACTAATATCCTACCTGTTGTACAAGTGAAGTGGGTGTAGATAACTCTCATACTGGATTTATTCACAACTTGAAACTGCTTCACTAATATCCTACCTGTTGCACAAGTGAAGTGGGTGTAGATAACTCTCATACTGGATTTATTCACAACTTGAAACTGCTTCACTAATATCCTACCTGTTGCACAAGTGAAGTGGGTGTAGATAGCTCTTATACTGGATTTATTCACAACTTGAAACTGCTTCACTAATATCCTACCTGTTGCACAAGTGAAGTGGCTGTAGATAACTCTCATACTGGATTTATTCACAACTTGAAACTGCTTCACTAATATCCTACCTGTTGCACAAGTGAAGTGGATGTAGATAACTCTCATACTGGATTTATTCACAACTTGAAACTGCTTCACTAATATCCTACCTGTTGTACAAGTGAAGTGGGTGTAGATAACTCTCATACTGGATTTATTCACAACTTGAAACTGCTTCACTAATATCCTACCTGTTGCACAAGTGAAGTGGGTGTAGATAACTCTCATACTGGATTTATTCACAACTTGAAACTGCTTCACTAATATCCTACCTGTTGCACAAGTTAAGTGGGTGTAGATAACTCTCATACTGGATTTATTCACAACTTGAAACTGCTTCACTAATATCCTACCTGTTGCACAAGTGAAGTGGGTGTAGATAACTCTCATACTGGACTTATTCACAACTTGAAACTGCTTCACTAATATCCTAACTGTTGCACAAGTGAAGTGGGTGTAGATAACTCTCATACTGGATTTATTCACAACTTGAAACTGCTTCGCTAATATCCTACCTGTTGTACAGGTGAAGTGGGTGTAGATAACTCTCATACTGGATTTATTCACAACTTGAAACTTCTTCACTAATATCCTACCTGTTGTACAAGTGAAGTGGGTGTAGATAACTCTCATACTGGATTTATTCACAACTTGAAACTTCTTCACTAATATCCTACCTGTTGTACAAGTGAAGTGTGTGTAGATAACTCTCATACTGGATTTATTCACAACTTGAAACTTCTTCACTAATATCCTACCTGTTGTATAAGTGAAGTGGGTGTAGATAACTCTCATACTGGATTTATTCACAACTTGAAACTGCTTCACTAATATCCTACATGTTGCAGAAGTTAAGTGGGTGTAGATAACTCTCATACTGGATTTATTCACAACTTGAAACTGCTTCACTAATATCCTACCTGTTTTACAAGTGAAGTGGGTGTAGATAACTCTCATACTGGATTTATTCACAACTTGAAACTGCTTCACTAATATCCTACCTGTTGTACAAGTGAAGTGGGTGTAGATAACTCTCATACTGGATTTATTCACAACTTGAAACTTCTTCACTAATATCCTACCTGTTGCACAAGTGAAGTGGGTGTAGATAACTCTCATACTGGATTTATTCACAACTTGAAAAAGTGGGTGTAGATAACTCTCATACTGGATTTATTCTCAAATTGAAACTTCTTCACTAATATCCTACCTGTAGTACAAGTGAAGTGGGTGTAGATAACCCTCATACTGGATTTATTCACAACTTGAACCTACTTCACTAATATCCTACCTGTTGTACAAGTGAAGTGGGTGTAGATAATTCTCATACTGGATTTATTCACAACTTGAAACTTCTTCACTAATATCCTACCTGTTGTACAAGTGAAGTGGGTGTAGATAACTCTCATACTGGATTTATTCACAACTTGAACCTACTTCACTAATATCCTACCTGTTGTACAGGTGAAGTGGGTGTAGATATCTCTCATACTGGATTTATTCACAACTTGAAACTTCTTCACTAATATCCTACCTGTTGTACAAGTGAAGTGGGTGTAGATAACTCTCATACTGGATTTATTCACAACTTGAACCTACTTCACTAATACCCTACCTGTTGTACAAGTGAAGTGGGTGTAGATAACTCTCATACTGGATTTATTCACAACTTGAACCTACTTCACTAATATCCTACCTTTTGTACAAGTGAAGTGGGTGTAGATAACTCTCATACTGGATTTATTCACAACCTGAAACTTCTTCACTAATATCCTACCTGTTGTACAAGTGAAGTGGGTGTAGATAACTCTCATACTGGATTTATTCACAACTTGAAACTTCTTCACTAATATCCTACCTGTTGTACAAGTGAAGTGGGTGTAGATAACTCTCATACTGGATTTATTCACAACTTGAAACTTCTTCACTAATATCCTACCTGTTGTACAAGTGAAGTGGGTGTAGATAACTCTCATACTGGATTTATTCACAACTTGAACCTACTTCACTAATATCCTACCTTTTGTACAAGTGAAGTGGGTGTAGATAACTCTCATACTGGATTTATTCACAACTTGAAACTTCTTCACTAATATCCTACCTGTTGTACAACTAAGTGGGTGTAGATAACTCTCATAGTGGATTTATTCACAACTTGAACCTACTTCACTAATATCCTCCCTGTTGTACAAGTGAAGTGGGTGTAGATAACTCTCATACTGGATTTATTCACAACTTGAAACTGCTTCACTAATATCCTACCTGTTGTACAAGTGAAGTGGGTGTAGATAACTCTCATACTGGATTTATTCACAACTTGATACTGCTTCACTAATATCCTACCTGTTG